>JAMKCH010004405.1:0-105675 GCA_023653785.1 Ophioderma brevispina | reverse complement strand
CGGATTCCAGTGTTTTTACGATTTCAGAGGCAAATCCTGAAAGAAATCCAATATTTGAAACACCATCTATACCCTAACCATAATCCTATGGGAATTCCATATTTTTTTTACATTGGTAGTCTAGGGAAGTCATGGAATTACGGAACGGTAGTGTCTGGCATTCCTGGTAATTTACGGGAGGTAGCATCTGGAATTCCAGATAATTCATGGAAGGATAGCAAGGAATTCCAGATATTTTAGGAACAAAACTGTTTGCCCCTCTATAGGGGGGGGGAGGAGGCATTTGTTTCTGGAATAGCTCAGTGCTATATGCAATATATTAAGGGGTAATAATTGAACAAATTTGTAATGATATTGGTCTCTCCCTACACCTTCCCCATCCTCAGATTTTTTAACCGACGGGGAAAAATAGTGTTGCCGGCACAACTAGTTCATTTGCCGAACACAATTTAGAAAAATTAAATTAAATATTTATCGGGCGATTCGCGAGCGTAGCGAGACTGACCTTATTTTGAAATTGTCAGAATCCCCCCCCCTGTCAAAATTAGTCTGGAAACGCCACTAAATGTAAGGTGGAGCAAATACATTGATGTTATTGTGTGTGATCCAAGTGTACGTAAAATATACATAATAATAAATATAAAGCGCCATTTCCTCAAGATCACAGCGCTGTTGCCTAGATTATTACGATGCAGTCAGGAAATCGTCACCAATCATTTCGCTTCATCTAGGCCGGCAGCTGGCCAAGCGGCACAATACTATTCAGCACTTAGATTGTAATATCCCCATAAAAGTTACCCGAATATCGATGGTCGACGAAGCACGTGAGGTAAAGTGCCTTGCCCAAGGGTACAATACAAACACGTTGGCCACAGGCGGGCGCGGAAACCCACAACATGTGGACAATGAGTCCGGCAGTCATATCCACTGGACCACATGTGCCCGTTCAGGTCCCAGAACAATAAATGCCAAAATGAGGTCTCCCCCCAAGAACAGAATGTCAACATAATATTATGTCCTAAATAATATAGCGCACATCCTTGCAAGGGCATGTGGTTCTTGAGGGGAAAGGGTTCATATTTAGAAAATTTAAATTCCCATTGAAGGCATGTATTTTAATTTTTTACCATAAAACCGACTTTTGGGGAATTTATATAAAGTGAGATTTTTGCAAACAGCAAAAGGTAAAATTTGAGCATGTCGCTTATAATGCAGGGAACGTTTCAAGTCATAGTTCTCATGAAAACAATAGAGGGCGCCCTCTACCTTATCCGGCGATGTCCTAGATCGACAGTTATTCCGGGGGGGGGTCTTCAACTTCTTTTGGGTAGGCATGTGCCTCCCGGATTTAAAAAACTGAGGCTCCGGAGGATGATTGAGGGCCCCAAAAAATTTGTAGGGTCTCCGGAACTAGGTTTCAAAAAAAAATTTAAAAAATAAGCTGCGATTTCCTCAATTGCCAGCTTTTTGTGAGGTTTTTTTGAAAGCAAAATTTGTTAGAATGTGGCTTGGGACATGAAAAGTAGGGTCCTGGAACTGAAATTACGTCCTAAAAGGGTATATGGACCTGAAAAAGAGCCTGAAATTTAAGAAAAAGATGGTCTTATAGGCGGCACAAACCCATACTTCATCCCAATGTTGAGACCCCCCGGGGACAGTATGCGCAATGTTTATGCGGTAATATATTAGATATTAGGAAAATAAACTACAGAAAAATAAAATACAAATAGATAAACTGGGCCTGTAGTTGCTTGTGGATCGACAGTGTGATAGATCAGTAAAGTAGTATATTACACATGATCTTAAAATTAAGATAATTTGGCAGTTGTCATTTAGGGCCAAAGAGCTCAATTTTTGGAATCGAAAGGATTCCAGTTTACGTGTATGCCGTCCTAACACCCAAAAGAGGACCTTTGCGACAGAAAGAGGGAACATCTTTAACTCTTGCACGCTGGGGCAATTTGGTATAAGTTATAAGACACAAGTCAGTGGCATTGAGATGACTTTCCAAACTTATTTGCGGTCATTTGGGGTGGTGCCATATAAAACAACACAGAGGGGCTTTGGACTCATTGTTTTAAATTATTTCAACGCTGAATTTGAATTTGCCCATGAAAATAAATAAATTTGGAAACTGTTTATAACAAGAAAACAAAACATGCCTTGTTGGAGTATGAAAGAATCAGATTATGCAAGTTATTTTAGGTTTTTTGAGGGAATTGTTGAATTAAAACTGTGCCAAGTGCTTGAAGTTTATATTTAGTGTTTATCTGTGGTTAATATTCCCATGTTGTAACTAATTTCATATGGGTTTTACTAGTTTTGTCGTGCATATTGCATTTTTTTTCCCATTTTTTTCATGTTGTCATTAAAGCTCCCCCCCCCCACTTTTTTAAAAAAAAAACAAACAAACAGGTTTTTGCCTGCCCAAGCCAAAACACTGTTATATTCTACGTTTATGGGTTGACATTACCCAATAAATTAGAATAAACAATTTTTTGACAAATTTTGAGTTTATATTATTATGTATGTGAGTATAAATAATCATGGAATTTAGTATCTCTAACGATTAAGTCCCCAATACTACACAAAACTTAATCAATCATTTTTGTTGGAATTACAGGTCAGCGCGCGTGAAACTCAGTTGATTATATCTAATGATGTTTTTTGCCTTCAAATTCAAGTACAATGCTCAGATATACAGAGATCTCTTTTAAAATTATTCACCTCATAATCTCATTAATGAACCAACCCGTCTTATCAGCAAAACCGAGGTGTTTAGACACATATCCCCTTTGTAACAACTCCAAACAAAAATTGTCAGTCGGCGTACATATGTATGGTATGAGTGATCATATCTTAATATTATTCCGTAAAGGTTTGTTAAAAGGCAGAGTAATCAGCATTAATGTTGTTAAAATAAGATCTCTTAAAATTATTATTTGTGAGTCTTTGCTGAATGCAATTTCCCAATGCTGATTGGTCTGAAGTATATTGGAGTAAATGTTGGAACATGTGGCGGCATTTTAGACGGTCTTTACAAGTATTTTAGATAGTGTCGCTACCGTAAAGAAAAATCCGTCTTAAGAAGTCGTACCGAACCATGGATTAACAGTTACAATTCTTGAAGTATCAGAAACAGAGATGAACATCTGTATAGGTTAAAAAAAACCAAAATCCTGCTCTGTTACTTTGAATATTGTAACTACGGACTAAGGTTTCAGAGAGAAGTGAGAAAAGCGCCCAAGGCAAGCTTCTTTCATGGACAAAATTGGAGGAGAATAAAATCCGATATAAAAAACTTTGGAACCAATTCAAATAGGGGTATAGTTCCAAAAGCAAAGACCAATCCAAAGTTGTATTGAATATCGATGGCAAACAGTGTTTAATTCATCAGCAGTTGCTAATTACTCAATTCTTTTTTTATACCACTGTGGCAAAATACTCTCGTTATAAAAAACTGCCCCCCTCCTTTTGGTTAATTTACTATGGATTCTAACACCGTCCAGGATTACTACAAACAACTGGGAGTGGATAAAACAAAGGTTTTATTTTACGTTTCTACGGTCTCCTTCTGATGTTGTTCTGAAGGAAGGCTTAGTTCATGAATAGTAATGAAAGCCAACAAAATCACTGGTCTTGATAACATTCTGCCAGATTTTTTAAAAAAGGTGCATCAGCCAATAAAAGCTCAGTGACAACATATTGTTAATTTATCAATATCCAAACACTGTTCCTGTTGAATTTAAGTCTGCTCGTGTCAGACCTCTTTTTAAGAAAAATGTAGGTTGAGTTGGCAACTATAGGCAGTTAGCATTCTTGTATAACAGTCTCTAAAATCTTGAAAAGGCTGTTTTTGTCCAAGTCGAGTCATACTTACGTGCAAAATAATTTCTTACAGGTTACCAATTCTGGCTTCAGGAATTTCATTTTAACAAGATACTTGTTTAACCATCTTAAGAAAAATCAAACTTACAATGGTAATTACACTGGGCTAGTTTTATTAGATCTACAAAAAGCCTTCGACACTGTCGACCATGACATACTCGCAGGAAGCTGGAAGCCATGGGCATTTGATTCAATGAATGGTTTCGATCCTTTTGAGTGGTTAGAAAGCAATCCGTTCCATGTAATAAAGGTTGACTCTGATCCCTTCAAATCTCTTGCGGGGTCCCACAGGGTAGCATTCTCGGGCCCTTTTTACTTGTTTGTGATGGCAGGGTCGTCAGTTGTCGATTGCAAACTTCTGCTTTATGCAGATGATAGTGCGCTTTTAGTCTCAGACCCGAGACCCTCAGTTGGGTTGCAGAGATGAACTCGGTAGTAAGAAACTGGAGAGTCTGTTTCGACAAGGTTGTTGACAATAGCTTTCCTTTGCATCTTGGAAAAAACGAATGTGTTCTTTTGCTCAAAGAGAAAGAAAACGTACGCAGGTTGATAATTTTTCAGTTTCTGTGACGGTAATTATATTCATCAGCTAATTCGGCAAATTATTTAGGAATTACACTGGAAGAGTCACTCTCAGGTGAAGCAATTGCTTGTGACATGCTTAAAAAAGCTGGTGCTAGACTTGCATTTTTGTAAGCAGCTCATCTTTAAATGAAAAAAAGCGCAAAACTCTGAGCACTGCCCTGTATTTTATGTTATTTCGATTATGCTTGTCTTCATGGTACACATCCCTTTCAAAGATTACAAAAAACAGGTTACCAAACAATGCAAAACGGGTTGTCAGATTCATTTTAAATTAGATACCCGCAGTACATTGAGGTCAAATTGAACTGGAGAAGGTTTGGTTTTTTGCAGTTAAGACAGGGTGATTCAAATGGACAATGAATCATTTTTGAAAATTTTCATTGGACGCCCCAGGATTATTGAATGACAATTGTACCCGTGACAAACATCCAGTCACAGTATATACAAGGGGGTTAGCCCATTTAATTTCATTGTCCCAAAATTCAAAGGCCAAGATCATCAACGTTTTATTATACAGGGATCCGTAATTGGAAAAGAAAATTTTTGCCTAGTTCCATCAAAGAAATTATGATTTTTCAAAGTTCAAACTAGCCATTCCCCAAGAAGCATCTTGTGATCAAGTTAGATGGCTTGAAGTTAACCCCATGCACCACGATAGGGTATAGATCATTGTGGCCATCGTGGTGTGCATGTTGGGTGTTCTTCATGTGTTGATTTTGTTTGTTCCTTGCATGCTGATGATTACCCTTTTGTTTGTTTTCTTACATTAAGGACCCCAATGGAATTAAACCTTTTTAAAGGCTTTTTGGGGGCTATCCTTGGTACTCCTGGTTTTTTGATTCATATCCCAAGCTGCATAATTTTCATGGTAACCTGCATAAGTAGATAATGTTAATTATTAATTTTATGTTGCAATATGATGATCTCATGTATTTACCACTGATTTGTATTCTATGTGTGCAATTTTAGATGTTGTTTGAGACTGAATAAAAAGGAAAGAAATGAATGAAATGAAATTACCATTACTGCAGCTTCAATCTAGATATTATAATAATTGAGTGGACAACAACCCATTATAATGGACGTGCTTTTATTGTACGCCATTGTTACTTTTCACGTAAATCATAAGGTACACTTTACTTTCATGGGTTATGTATTTTATGCGTTATGCAGGTACATATTCTCAACACAAATACATATCACCAATCAGCAACATTGAAAATCTACTCCTTTTTATACACCTTGGCTATCATATCTAATTAATCATTTGGTTGAAAATACAGGTTCAAGTGTTCAAAGTCACTTGATATTAATTCATTTTGCTTGTAAGTAGTTTTGCAAGGGATTCACTCAAAAAAGTAAAATATTTGGAATTTGCCGGAAAGGAACAGCTTAAAAATGAGGGGATAGGATTGTCGAATAAAAGGAAGAAAAAGGCATTTTTAAAGATATGCATGTCAATTCACTTATGTGTAAAAAGTAAGTGTCCGTACGGGACAGTAAATGACCTAAAATATCACGATTCGTCTCCTTATTAGGGTTGCTTTCAGACTTAGCACTTGTAGGGTATGTTCGGATTATAGGGTATATGTTAGGAGAGTTTATACTTGTTACAGACATGCAAAAAATCCGGATTTTTTTTTTTCGATTTTCTGATTTAGAAACTCACTGATAGTGCCTATATGTGAAGTCTAGTGCAACTTTACTAATATCAGCTC
The DNA here is from genome assembly GCA_023653785.1 of Ophioderma brevispina. Taxonomy (NCBI): domain Eukaryota; kingdom Metazoa; phylum Echinodermata; class Ophiuroidea; order Amphilepidida; family Ophiodermatidae; genus Ophioderma; species Ophioderma brevispina. Next base: position 99,484 of record JAMKCH010004405.1, on the reverse strand, counting down.
CATCAAAATTGTATTTTGGTATAGGAAGGAAGTCATATTTTTCTCACTACCCCGGCTAAATTTAAAGCCCAGGAAATGTTACTTTTGTGTTATGAACAAGACTCGATAAATGTGATCGACTCAGAGATGCGAGATAGCGCAGGGGGTTATAGCGCTAAATTAATATGCCCGAACGATATCGACGACCAGACTCTGTCTGGCAGTGGACTAATCAATCATCAATTATATGGAGAAGAGTTTCAATGCAACAAAAACAAACAAAATCTAAAACATTTTCCAAGATGGCGGCTTACAGTTGTCGGATGCTTTGTTTTGTTGGGAGTTTGGTTTATAAAATTCACTGAAATTCGTGCTGCAACTTACTCAATTCATTTGATTCTTGTAGACGTTGTTACGGGGGTAGGAACAGTATTTTAATTGAGCAGAGCTGAATGCAAAAAAGACTGCGGCGATTTCCAGAGAAGAAGTGAAGATGGTAATTAAAGAATTTTTGTATTGCCATGAATGCATGGTGACCCACCCTATGAATTCAGCAGTCTCAACAGATTAAAATGTAGGTTGAAGGATGTGGTGGCAGAATTTTTTTTTTTTTAAATCAATTAAATTTAAAGTCAATTAAATGCTATTAGCTGAAATCCGAAGAGTAAGCATGGGCATCGTGCCCGCGCCTAAAAATTACAAAGATCGAATCTGTGTAGTGGGTTACCCACTAATCAAGAGGAAGGTGTATATTGAATAGCGTAAATCAAAATTTCAAAATTAATTTCCTATAAAAAAAAATTGGTGTTTCCCGGATAGATTTATATCCCTGTTAATATGACATGTCAACCACATCTCTCAGATTAGAAATAAGGTGGAGAGTTTTGACTTGAAGAAAAGAAAACATTTGGAAAATCAAGCCTCTACCTTTACCATTCAAACTTCGCCGCCAGTAAATAAAACAGGGAAGGCAGAAGGTTGATACCTCCCCTAACTTTGCATTCTGGGAGTGCGAGTGGCCAAACGCGTATAGAATTTTTCACCTAATGCATGTCACAAAATGTGTATCGATGTTGCCATGTGTAACAAGCATCTGGGCTCTCCCAGTGTTTGTATAATTAAAACGGCGGGACAATGCAATTTTCGCTGGTAACAAAATAACAAAAACGAACGAGTGTCGGACACATTGAGCAGGTTATAATGTTCTCGACTCGCCGAGGTGAAAATTACCAGTATGCAAACAATTATTGAACTTCGGAGTGTGGTTAAGTCTACTGTGTGGTAAAAGGTCCACAGTGTATTAGCAACTACCCACAAAGCTGACCCACGTGGCAACGCTACGTTACGCCATTTTGGGAAAAGGAAAAAGATTTCATTTTGATCTTGCATTGCTAACTATCTCAACAAACTAACTAATGCCGGACGATGTTCATGGATGTCTAGGATCGTTTTATATTCGATGATGCCTGGGGAAATCACGCACAGGGGGGGAGGTTTTGTAATTTTCGGGGTAATTTTCCATATGGCTTTCAGGGGATTGGCGGGGTGGTAACTAATACCAACAGTAATGCTGTAAATTACCTGTTGTGCCCGGTGCCTTGGGTTTCGGCTTATGGCTCAGTGCTGAGACACCATAGTCGCAAGGAACCCGCGTAGCTGTAAATGCAAATGGGATCAATTGCGCAAGCAAGTGGAAAACTGCATAGTTTAATCTTGATCACTCCCGATCCCCTCGGCCCCCAAATGGTCCCGCTGCACAATTTATGCGAGGGGGGCCGAGGGGAGTGATGTGATCAATGATTATTCTTCTGCCCTTGTCCACCACCAAGCATGTTGAATTAAAATGGCGTATTGTCGCCCAATTGTCCTTCGATATACGTCAAATTTTATCAGCTAAAGCTACATTTTTAATTTTATGACAAAAAGCACAAAAATCAGGGTGACTATTTACAACAAAGACCCAAGACCCAATACCCAAGACCCCTCAACTTATAAAACAAAGACCCACCTAAATGTGTATAAGTATAGGTCGTATGGCAGGTGTAGGTCCGTGATGTAGCTGGAAGGTACGTATGTAAAGGTGGTGTGAGTATGGGGTGAAGAATTTTTAGTTAGTATTATATAAAACTTTGAAAGTGATGACGTCACTGAAGACGTCATTAGAGGACTTTTAATTTTCTTATGATTTGGGTATATGCGAGATTCCTATACAAAAAATCCCATAGATAGAGAATTTTATTTTTATTTAATGTTGAATTTGTGGTATTTGTTTATTTTAGTTTATTTATTTTTACTATTTATATTATTTTTTTTATTTTAATTAGTGCGTGGATTCTGTCTTAATTATTGTATTCATATGGATTGTTAATTATACATTTATATTGAGTTTATATGTATTTAGAGGTAGTTTGTAATTTATTTATATCATTTATATTAATTTATTTATATTATAATAATTGACTATTTATATCAAGAAATTACATGGGAACCCTGCTTGACCAAAAGGATAAAAAAATAATAATTTTGCCACAAAAATCGACGAAGTCCCACTTTAAAAAAACACTTTTATTTTTTTTATTTTTTTTAAAACAGAAGCATAATAATATAAAATAAAATATAAGAAAAATATAATGAAAAAGAATAAATGAAAATAAAAACGAATAATAATAAACAAAAAAAAAATAAATACGAAATAAAAATAAATAAATGACTTAAAATAAATTATTTTAAAAAAATAAATAACAAAAATAAATAGTTGAGGGCGGGGGGGGTCTGTGTTTTATAGTGAGGGGGGTCTGTGTTTTATAGTGAGGGGTCTTGGGTCTTTGGTTTTGGGTCTTGTTTATAGTCACCCCAAAAGTAAATTGAAAAAAATGGTGGTTAAACAAGAGGTGGTTGAGAAATTGTCAAGGTTTTCTGTAGCCAACGGCAGCCAAAGCTAGAAGTAAACGGGACTAACACCGCGTGGTGAAAAGGGGCTGGGGTCTAGCTAGGGCCAGGTCCTGAAGAGGGGTGGGGGTTTGATATAAAGTAGTGAAGTAGTGTTTCTTTTCGGGAAGTTTCTGAATTTATAGTCCTGGACAGGTTTTGGCGGGGAGGGAGTCCGGCCTTCTATTAAAATAGTACAGTCTCCAGTTTGGTGCATGGGAAAGAACATACACCAGTGTGATCCTATATTTATTATTAATTACACACACACACACCCTCACACACACACGCACACAACATATACACAAAATACAAACACACATACATACAACACCACGCACATAAATAGACACACATACACACACACACAGTTTATAATTTATTAATGCCTATAGGCCTAAAAAACTCATCGACTTTTGTTAAACCTGTTTCATCGCCAATGAGGCACCTTAAACATTTTCTTTCGGCTTTAGAAAAATCAGTTGTAGCCTAAAAGATCTGTGAATGATCGCTAATATATAGCTCATATATCAGATGACGTCATATTTTGTTCAATCGACATCGTGATCACTTGTGCCAAGCACGTGATTCAGACACCAAAAATTCACGTTCCGCCAACCAGGCGGCTGCGGTCGCTCCGTGTGAACATCCGGTTGCCACAAATTTCACACGAGGGGTAAAGCACCCGACGTCCAGTTTATTTAAACAACCATACAGCACATCGACATGGAGACAACCAAAAAAAGTTATGAGAACCAGTTGGATTGCTTTTGAAGCGGATCATGAACATATAATGGTTGAGAATTAATGTTACCTCTACTTGGAATACCATGGTTTTTACCATATACCTCTGACGTATTTCCACACATTTCGAGAAATAAACTGGCGATTCAATGCAAGTCTAGTAATCGTCTTCGATACAGAATTAGCGTCACTTCAAAACCTCCATTTTGATAGAAAACCTGGATCGACCATTATGGCACGGTCTTTGTGTGATAATGTACACTCTAATTTAAAGCAGGTTTTTAATGAAATTACTAACAAAACTTTCAATGAAATTTCCCAAAGTTGAACATACTCTGAGATTTTTTGAATATCAGGTGTCCTTAACGGATTTTGTCGGCTGCTGACGATTTTCACGTGAATGAGGGAAGGACGCCACACTCGGCGGGTGTTGCCTGATTTCCGCTATATTGAAAACCAATGATACATCTCCCAAGTAGCAGTGTGGACACCAACTGTCATTGTTAAATGCCTGCCAGTCTTCCTAAAATTACAAGAAAATGACACTTACCAGGAATCACATAGACATGATACCACACAATCCAAATGCATCCTTAGATTAATTTTTCAATTCTCAATATCAAGAAAATCAAGAGAAATTGGAAATTTTCACACTATTTCAGATTTTCGTGTTTATTGTTGAATGAGAACAAAGGGGGGAGATGTCAAGGAGTAGTTTCTACCCAATCAATATTGCCATTATGGATAATATTGAAAGGGAATCTTAATCATGTTGTTTATGGTTTGGCGTTTTTGCAAGAGGGCACACACAATTGCAACAGAAACATTGTCCAGGTTAATACAGTCTTGAGTTCAGTAGTGCTAATCTGTTCAAATGCAAGTGTAACAGTTAAAAAGTGTCAAAAACTCTGCTGTGCAATCCTATGTCTGTCCTAGTTCGCTGAGCATATAACCTTTTGTCTTTCATTCACGTCTTTAAAATTTGGACATTATCGTATATCAGCTAACGTACAAGGTATGCCGCGTGTACACGATTGGTATCAACAATAAGCAAATGCCAAATTTAAAGCATCTGACATTGTCAAGAACATTTTTCCAATACCTCAAACCCAGGTCTTTACAATATTACGAACAAGAATCCACACATTGTTTTGTTGACCAACAAACGAACGCGTTTCGACCTTTGACCCGCCAAATTCGAAAACTGGCAACCACCTAACTCAGGACAGTTTAGGAGGTAACTAATTTCTGCGTTGAAAATTCAGCCAATTAGTACTTTTTTTTCGCCGTGGATGAAAAACATTTGTGGATTCTTGTTCTGTAGTTGGTAGATGCTCCAGGAGTCCTATGGAGGGGTAAGTTTGAAAAACTCTTGCCGGATGTAAGATGACTTTAAAATTTGGCATTGCTTATTGGTTGATACCAAGTCCATGTACGGCGGCATAACCTTTACGTTTCAGCTGAATAAGCACTAATGTCCAAAGTTAAAAGATGATGAAAGACAAACAAGGTTATGCTCAGCCAGAAATAATGTCTGTCCTTGTTGCTGTCTGCGGGTTGTACTGAGCAAAGCTGTAACACTGAAGACACACATTCGATGGGTTTTGTGTACCTAAAAATATTGCATATCGCGATCTTACGATATGATCTTGGCTTAAGAAATCCATTCTAGTTCGACCCTCAATATGACAATATAAACCATTCCAACATTAACTCTAAACCCTTCTTTACTTAACCTATACAACTTGCCAAATACTCAGCAGAATTAGGTCCATTATTTTAAAATTAATTTGTATAGGAACAAATTCATTTTTTTAAAATCTTTCAAATAGAGATTTTTAACTCAACTTCAAGTGAAAAAAGAGTATGTTTCAACATGAAAAGGAAAATATGAGATTAAGATCATATGTCACTGAATTACCCATAACAAGATATTTTAGTGGCTTCACACAAGTCAGTGATTTACACACAGTGAGAAAGCTGAGTACCACTGCCCTCACACATTGCATTGAATTACTTTGGGTCTGCCGGTTCAAATCCAGCAAGACAATAAAAGAAGGTTCCAATCCAATGGTGGCACCTCCTGCTGGACAGTCAGGGACAGTGGCAGGACAATAATGAGGGGTTGCAGTTTGAAATGCACATTCATTTTTGATGGCTATATTTGTAATAAGATAAGGGAATAAGATACGGCTTGGAACAGGGAAATAATGCTACTAAGGCTAATGAAGTTCTGATTCCCAGTTCCCGTTTCCCAGACTCGGTCAGCAAGAAAGCCGATCAAATAATTCATATTTCCAAATAATTCATGATTTCTATTTTCCAAATGTTTTAAGACAAAAACCGATTGTTTTAACGTGATCTTACTTCACGAATGATGCATTTTAAGCACTGTTACTAAGGACGGGGGGATGATAGGAACATAGAAGAATCGGGGACAACGTCCATTTCTAAAATCATAACCAATTTACGTTTGCGTGCACGGACTCCTTACCTACTTCGTGTGTGTTTTCTATAAAACCACCGATTGATCAATTGACTAGGGTAGTCTTTGCAAACTGCTGCGTGAACTATGATTTTAAATGGATATAATCCACACGGCGCACTGACTCGAGACTAGGTTAGTCTTCCGAACGGGCTGCATTCACCACGTCAATTGACAAGTGCCTGTATGTGTGATTGTGTTTGTTTGTTTGCCGTGTGTTATTGCAAACAACCTTTCTAAAGAAGTGCTTTATTCAAAGCACTTCTATGTGTCCCAAAGTTTATGTAAATGAAGCCTGGTCATAAGTATGTGTTTAGTTTTTGTCCTCAAAACAAAAGCATACGCCCAGTTAACTTGGCATCAATAATGAAAATCTGAAAAATAATGAATACTGAAAACATTCCCCACTCCTCATGAAAAATTGAAAAATGAACGGAAAACTGGGAGGAATCAACTTTCATTAGCCTAATCAGGGGCCCAGCGGCAGCCACAGTGGGGGTGGTGGGGGGGAATATAGAGGGGGCAGGTAGTTTAAACAATTTGCAAACTGCAATTTTATATATTAGTTTTTTTTTATTTTTGGTTTACAGGGACTGAATTTTAAGGAGAGGGAGTGAGAGGGGGCGATAGCTCCCCTACAGCTTTCCTTATACACATTGTAGAGGCGAGCTATTTTTAAAGCGCCTCTGGGGAAGCGGCTCTTATCCATGTTAGCCATGGTATATGCCATGAAAAGCTTCCCTAAAGCTCCCCCTGATATGACCGGGGAGCTTTTTACCGAGCACCACCTTATGTTAAAAGTCAGTCCCTGGGTTTATTTTATAAATAAACCCAAGGGTAAAATGAGGTTTCAGAAATGGCTCAAATCGAGCTCAATAGCTACATGTAAATGTAAGTCAATTGTAAATGATTTTTTTGTCTATCTTTGAGACATTTTTTCAATGTATCAGAAAATGGCCTTTGTCAGCATATCCAATAAAAATGTGGGAAAAAATGACTCGCAAATCAAAACCCACAAGGCCTACTGGGAAACAAACTTTTTGTTGGTATTTATGAATAATATATTTGATTTTATTTTGATTATTTGATGATGAGGAGGTTGATGGTGGTGGTGAGTTGGTAGGTGGTGGCGTGGAGATGTGGGAGGAGTTTCTTTTTCTTTGTATTTTTTTAAAAACTCTGTACAATTATTTACAAAATTATGCAGTGGCGTAGCCAGCTTTGTTCGGGGGGGGGGGGGTTGGGGGGGCAAGGAGGGCACATATATTTTTTGGGGGGCAAGCCATATCTTACAATTTGTTAGTATAGTATATGGCCTAGAGTAAATCACAAATTTTTCAAGGGGGGCAAGATTCCCACAGGAGATGCCCCCCTGGCTACTCGTCACTGCAAATATGCCAAGCTAGAAAAGTAGTAGTAGTTATAACAGGCAGGGAAAGCCAGCAGAAACAGGTAAGTGAAGCAGGGTAAGCGGTAGTTAAGCAAAAAAAAAAAAAAAAAAAGCGCATAATTTTCGTTACATTTTACTCGAATTGAAAAAAAAAAATAAAATATTGGTGCGAAGTGGCTGAACCCCCCAAAAAAATGAATTTCACAGTTGTTGTATGTCATAGTCTTTGCGAAAAACCTTTTTAGTGGCCTAAGCAGGAGTGAAGGTCAGACCTAAGCAAGCAACACCTAAGACAAGAAAAGACAATTTATAATACAAGTAAAAGCAAGATATAAAAGGATTTTGTTTTTAGGCTACAAAACCAAAAAAAACATTTATATGTCCAACAAAAAACAATCACAGCAAATGTATAGGAAAAAAATTACGGCCATATGTTTAAAATCCAAACAGGAACCTATTTCCTAATATAAGCACTTGCAGGTTTGGTAAATAAATAGCGAAGAGTTTGAATTAAAAGTTGAAATTTAGGTATTTGGTATCCCTTAACCGGATCTGGAAAATAAAATCAATATTGCATGCAAACAAAATTTTTCTATGCGAAAAGACAGAGTTTAAAATATTATGCTCATCACCATCGCCGCCATCATCAACATCACCATCTCCGCCTCATCATCGCCATCGCCGCCATCATCATCACCCATGCACATCAGCATCCTAATCCCCATCACGCCGCCCGGCCATCATTATCAATCTCATGATCAAAACCAGAAATGTAACAAGCTTTAAAACTAATCTGTTTACTCTAAAATGAGACCTGTTAAAACTGAAAAAAATTTTGAGCATTAAAAAAGATTTTAATAAGGAAAGGTAATTTTGAACAAGCAATAACACCCATTCACTCTTTGCTAATTGGGACCCCTTCTATAATCCCAAACACCCCCAGCTAACCAGCCACAAAAATCTAAGACGGGTATTTCCTTAATTCCACTTTTAGCGTATCTACAATTAGGCAACACCCCAGTGATTTCCCCTGCTTCCATCTCGCGCAATGTGCCGGCTGCCGACGAAAAGCATTGGAGCTGCCAAAGTACGCACCAGATTTCACTTGTGGCTCACCATCGAAACTGCACAAATTTCGTCATATAACGGTAAATAAATTATAAACTTTCATCGATTGGGTGTCAGATTTTGTTGAATGACCGGGAAAGTTAGGAAAAACGGGGATAGAATTGATCCATGATTATGATACGGGATAAAATCATCTGGCCGCCGCAACATCCGAGTAGCCCTGTACGTCTATAGCGAAATAGCGCCGCCCCAGATCATAAATTCCTAGGTTGATACATTGTAAGTTTTTGACAAATTCTGACATGTCCTGTCAATGGCGTTCTCTCCTAACTTGTGAACTGAATAGTTCTGCTGAGCATAACCTTTTCGTCTTTCATTTATCTTTTAACATTTGGACATTATCGTATATATCACCTGAAGTGGATAAGCTGAATATGCCGTCTTTATGTATAAAGATGATTTAGTATTTTCTGTCGTGCACGACAGATAAATCATGGGTTGCGTTTTTTTTGTACTTGTTTGTCCGCATGTCCGATAAACCTTCGAAATGTTCTCATTAGGTGGTTCACAACTGATCCAGTACAATTTGTGAGAAATTTGTGTCCTCAAAAAACTCTCCTCATACTTTAATGGTAGGGTGCTGGCTAGTCCTGCTGAGCATGACTCCTCCGTAATGTACAATTATCATAATGCCATTAACTTAATCAACGGAGGCATACTGTTAAAGAAAAGTCATGTGAAGTCCCAATTATTGGGACTAGGGTGCTGGCATAAATTGCAGTGGTGGTACTCTCTGTCCTGCAGTTTCATATTCAAATTTCACTTGGGGTTTGTGCTATGTCTGCCATGCATATGCATGATGAAGTTCCGGGTGGCTTACCTCCAATACCTGTGATCCGCCTCACAATGCTGCCTCATGTCACACAGTTAAACTTTTTAAATTTTAATATTTCCAGGTATGTATCACAGGGTTTTCATATGGCACCACATTATTGGTAATATTTTTCCTTCTTAACCATGTAAGCTTTTTAAAGATTCAGATCTGCAAAGGTGAAAAAATCATTTGAAATCTTGGTCGTGTGGTGAACTTGGCACACTCGGTACACAATTTCCAAAGGTTCAGAATCACATTGCGCTTGCGTATTGACCCAGCCAAGCTCAATTACATCACCTGCGAAGGGGACCGAGCGGTCCCGAAGCTTGTCGAACCTTCACAATGAGCATGGTAAATTTGTATTGTCATTAGCAGGGTCATTAGCGCTAATTAGTATTTTCAGTCTCTGTACATGTGTTATTGTCATCACAAGAGAACATTCTTTTTGCTTTGGAACAGGTAAACTTTTCTCAAGCTAGAAATTGCAATTTTGCAAGAACCAGGTAAGAGAATTGACTTTATTTAAACTGTGTTCTAATTCTGAAGTAAGGCTCAGGTTCTATTGACTCTATTTGGGGATATTTTGTCCTACCACCTATTATGGGGTTGCCACGGAATTCACATTAGCAGATGATCCAGCAACATACCGATTGTGACAGTCTGCCAATCCCTACTCCCATCCAGGGTTGCCAAAAATTATCAGCCCAATTCGCGGGCGGACGTGCGAAAAGTCGCCCAAATCGCCGAAAAGTCGCCCAAAATTGAAAACCGCTCAAAATTGAAGTTAGGGAGCGTTTAAACCATACTTTTTTGCGTTAATATAATTTGGACTCAATTTCAACTACTAAAATGTAAAAAAAAAAATTAAAAAAATAATAAGAAAATATCATGACACACGCACAAGGACCCTTAGAAATGGGCTAAATGTTTTGAGTCCTCGACCCTAAATCCAACCCCCCCCCGGGCAGGAATAACTAACAACTGACCACTGAAACCTCCATTTGAGTTTTGATTGACCCTTTAAACATTATTCATATATCGCCGCCACCATTTCCCGAAGATCGACTCGCCGACAACAATGTGAAGTTAGAAAGAGTCAGCTTGCGCTTTAGACGTGTGCGCGGATGCCCCCGGCCCCACACACTTCAATAGCTTCGGAAACAGCTTACGTCTTCTTAGGACACTTAACTCTATGGCTTGACCATTACTTGAGCTATCCAGCAGAGGTGCTTCCGGGAGGTTCTTATAGGTCCGTTACTTTCTTTGTAAGCCTAATATGTATTGCCATTGATTGACAGCAGCCTTTTGTCATCCGTCATACACGGATGAACACTGACCCTACGGGTGGTGTTCTTAATTGATTTCAGTGCTTGTTTGTGGCAAGAACATCATTGTGTATGTAAGAACAAGTTAAAAGCCTATTCAAATCACATATATCTCATAAAGCGTTTTCTTTTATGATGTCATGGCGTGTCACCTAAGGAAAGTGAGTAGCCCAAAAGTCGCGAATTTGCGGTGGGCCTTTGCAGTTCGTGGAGCGAGTAGTGAAAGTCTGGCAACCCTGCTCCCATCGAATGTGAGTCTCTATATCCACTCACAAGGACACTAACTGGCAGTGTTGCCAACAAAAATTTCGCCTACCCGCGGCAAAGGACCGCGCCAAGGCGCGGCAAATGGCCAAAAAGTAGCCCAATTTTTCACTTTTCGTTAAGCGCGTGTGAGGGCGCTATTTTTACGAAAAAATGCCATTTTAGTCTGATTTTTAACTATTTTCTTATTTATTTTATATTTATTTTTTATTTATTTTTATGTGAGGGCGCTATTTTTACGAAAAAATGACGAAAAAAAAAAAAAAAAAAAAATTCTTTGTAAGCCTATTGTATTGCCATTGATTGACAGCAGCCTTTTGTCATCCGTCATACACGGATGCACACTGACCCTACGAGTGGTGTTCTTAATTGATTTCAGTGCTTGTTTGTAGCAAGAACATCATTGTGTATGTAAGAACAAGTTAAAAGCCTATTCAAATCACATATATCTCATGAAGCGTTTTCTTAATTACGATGTCGGGGCGTGTCACCTAAGGAAAGTGAAAAGTAGCCCAAAAGTCGCGAATTTGCGGTGGGCCTTTGCAGTTTGCGGAGCAAGTAGCGAAAGTCTGTCAACCCTGCTCCCATCGAATGTGAGTCTGTCTATCCACGGACTCACAAGGACACTAACTGGATAATTGTGCTTGTAAGGAAGTTTCACTGTGTACAACACAGCTTACATGTCTGCCATGGCTGATGCAATAAGAGTAAATTGTATGTGCCTTGGGAGCATGCCAAACTTTTGTACTACAGACTTGAATAAAAAACAACAAATGGACCCTCCCATTCAGCAGTTATTCCAATATTGATTGGGTGAGAAAATAACCTCCTTGACATCTTTTGTTCTCATGTCAACATACACAGGAACTGGCGCTTGCTGCGTGGGTCAGGTGGATGCGCGGTCCACCATCCCTGTGAAGCCCCGGCAGCTATACACAATTTCAAATTGTCTCTAAGTGGAATTTTCATGAATTTGAGTGTTTCCAAACAATGTGTCTAAGGATGTATTTGATTTGTGGTAATCATTTCTATGGAATCAAAGAAGTTGGACTCATATTTTTTGTATAACCAGTCACAATGAGTTACAATATGCTCAATCCACCAAGGACACAGTTCAGTGGGTTGCCTTCGTGCATGCTTGACTGAACTGACCTTGTGTGTTCTGGGTATCACATTTATACAAAAACCATGCTTGTATTTTCTAGATGCAATGTTGAATGAAAAACATTGCACTTGAGAACTACATTGGCTCATAGTGAGTGTACAGTGGTAGAACTTATTCTATATTAGTTGCAAATGGTTTGGTTTTTGTATACTCTGCAGTACTGCAGAAGAAGTAGGAGTAGTAACAGGTAACTATATAGGCTACATACAACACCAACTAACTGGTCATGTAGCTAGTCTTTATTAAGGGGCATTTCGTGAATCCACAGCCTCGTCCCCCCAGACCGGGCTACAAAAAGTTGAGGATTTTTCATATATTCATCTGAACCGTCGGGGCTAAGTAGGGTGCCCATCTGTGACGTGCCCAAAGTCATCGTCCTGCAAGAAATTCGCAATTTTTTTCATTTTCTCTGTCCCGATAATACGGACAGAAATTACACTGTAGCTGTGGTCCTATGGGAAGAAGTGATATGACCTTTGCTCATACGACCCACAAAACGCTAAGATCCAGAATCAACCTGAAAATTTATGGAATAAGCTTTTCTCAAGGATATCTAGAGAAACCTGAACAAAACAGAATGGCTTAGACTCCCACTGAAATGCACCTTTAAAGTCTTTTTTCAGATGCATCCATACACATGGATGTCATTTGTCTGGCTAATAGACTATTCACAGTCGCCCTTTCTTGCCCTTGACGTCGGCAAAACCAATGCTCAAGTATCAAAACTGTCTAAGCTGGACTTTTGGAATTTTTAATCATGTAAAGTAGAAGGAAGTTTGAATAGACTTACTGCAAAAGGTCTATAGCTGTATGTAGAATATAAACTGAAATGCTAAACAGAACAGCTTCTGTAGTTATAACATAGCATTAAAGGTGCGTGTTCAATCGTCTTTGGGACACACTGATTTATTACCGTTGACAGTAGTATTGATTTTGATATCAGATGATTTTGGAAGGCCGTATTTTTTTCATTGTCTCCTGCAATTTGAGATATAAACAAAAAAACACCAAATTAATGGTTAACCATCAATATTAGCACCAGTATTGATATGGCTTTGAAATGGGCATTAGGCTTCTACAATCAAAACCGCAAGTATGTTTCCCATTGGTACTGATGGGGTGTATGTGCAAGTGCCATGATCTCATACAAGTAGAGAAAACACAGTAGACTAGACAAAAGAGAACAAGACACATTTAAACAGGGTGGCCCCCGATTTAGAATATGAAGTTTTTTATCAATATTGATAGATTGGTCTTCCCCTCCAAAACCCCAATCTGGAAAGGTTTCGCGCCAATATTTCAATACGTTTTGAGGCGAGAGCTAAAGACTGATTTGAAAGCCCCATGAGTACTCTCTAAAAATAAAATGTTGGTCTCGACAAAATGGGGCAATTTTCGCTATAACTTCCAAACCAAACATCCTTTGGCTCTAAGAATTTCACAGGGTACAATGAAAAAGAGTAGCTTTATTCTGATACTAAAATGTTGACCACTCCGGTAAAATTTGGGTTTCGGGGGACGAGGCTATTAGCGATCGGACCTTGGACCTTTAAGTATGAAAAGGAGGTGTTTTATTTTATACATTTGTGTATTTTTTAGGTTTATCATGTGAGTGCTTCCCAGGTTACAAGCTGAGAGAGGACAGCGGTGGACCTGCTATTCAATGTGAAGCATGTCCAGTTGGAGATGTAAGTGGTATAAAAAAGAAAGAGTCGGTCAAATGCAAGTAGGGGCTTTTGAATTATTTAAAGGGAAACAGTGATCCTTATCTTTCAATTCATTTTAAACTGATGCAGCTATAACTTCAACCATCATAAAGTCCCAAAATATTATACATAGTTGTTGGATTAATTTTACATTCGCTTCAATTTTTTTAACATATTACTCTAATCCTAGCAAGTACTGTATAAGTGGAAATTTTCTGGAAGATCTCCTAATTTGTTTAGCTATTTCATAATATATATGGATCAAGAAAAACTGCACAGAAATAATATAAAACATTGGTTTGTTTTTCAATATCTTTTTTCTTTTAGAATGAAGTTTATGTAAGTGTGTATTCATTACTTTTTTGCATGTGCATGATTGTTTCTGATCACGTCTTGCACTTATTGTTTATTTTCCATGTACACCATCCATACACTCTGCACTATTGGCCTGTGACCTCTTGCACAAGCCCTACAGTTAACAGATAGAGCAGTCCTGTAGTTTGCTTGTTCCACGTAATTCTATAGGAAAAAATCATGAAGAAATTACTTCTGGGGTAAAACCGATACCAATGCACGTCGGCCGTAGCCGAACGTGCGAAAAGAGCAATAAAAGTGTGCAGCCAGGGTGTACCGTAGTTCTGAGAAGTAACAGACCGGACTGTGCCAAAGTTTACTGTGTTATGGCTGTACATGGAATTTGCCCATAGAAATGGCCACTGCAATGAGATGTTTATGTTGTAAATCCAAAACCATTCATCATAACCTGTTTGTACCACCTGTAGGCAGAGATACAGTTATATTCTAATTAGTGCCCAAATTTGACCTAACCAAAATGTACAGTGTCCACACACTCAGTGTGCAGGAACTCGGCCACAATCCTAGAAAAAAAATTAGTTGGTACACTTGATACAATATATTTGAACCATTCCTGGGGTTGGTACATTTTGTGACCCCACTTTGTCTGCACCCGGTTGAATTTAGCAGCCTTTACGGAATAAAGTACAGTATTACATGCACTTTATTCCGTAAAGGCTGCTAAATTCAACTGGGAGCAGGCAAAGTGGGGTCAGTAAATGTACCAACCCCCATTCCTGTATTCACAACTGAGACTGAATTTGGGTAAGTCATTGTTCTTTAGAAAGTAGAGGTCTTTACCAAATTCTTTCCCACTCCCCATCAATCATTGTTGGGGGACCTGGCAATGCTGCTGACAACATGACTCAGATCAGCATTGCCTTGGGGGAGGGGGGGGGGCAACATTTCCCTATATATCGGACAAAGTGTACCAATTTTTTTCCATGATTGCAGGCATAGCACATTATCGATCAGTGATGGATGATGACCTGTGAAAACTTTAAAAAAATGGTAACCATAGGCATTAGTTGGGGAAGCTAATAATGGAAGGGTAAAAATATTTTAGACTCACCACTCACTGTATTCTTCATTGATGAAAATGGCTGAAAAGAAAAATGACTGAAGAAATTGCTCCCCCCCTACTCTACCTTCTAATAGCTCTGCATCTCTGCATGCATGTAAATGCAGGGTGATCCATAATTACTTTACCATTTCATAGACAAATGTGCAAAGGGTAAAGTTACCTTTGGACACTCCGCACAATGCCACAATCTTTTCAATTCTAGATAGATATAGTATCCCCCCCAGTAAAAAGGTAGTTTTTGTGTCGCCTGCTTCAGCAGAAATACATCATTGTGGCCTGTGGGCTGTGGCCGTAAACAAAGGTTAACAATTGCTCATTTCTCCCATACACATTGACTGATTAACTTCATACTTGGTCAGAAGAACCACTGGCCCAAGGCTCATATGTGGTGTAAACAAAGTGACCTCTGATGACCCCTATGTGAACTTTGACCCCATTTTGTGAAAATCTTTAAAACTACATTTCTTTGCACATAAGATGCAGTGGCCCCCCAAATTTTACTCAAACAGAACCACTGGCCAAGACTTAATGTGGGATGTACACAGATTGACCTTTGATTTATGGTCCAAATTGTAGCTTGGTGGGTGTTAAATGCAATCCAGTGTATACACCAATCTGCTGAGCATTTACTGTATTTGGCCCTCTAACCAAAAATCAGGGCGGGACATTGGATTGTTGATTGTAGCATGAACCCCCGGCAGGACCGTATGCAGGATTTATCATTTTTTTGGGGGTGCGGGACTTAGAAAAAGTGGACTTTTTTCCCGAAAAATTGGACCTTTGTTTGGTAAAAGTGGGCCTAACCCCTAAAAGGTCCTCTTTTGGACTTTTTGAACATTTTATCACCAAAATGTGGACTTTTGTGAAATTTCTCTAAATTTTGGACCTTTTTATCAAAAATTCCAGCAAAAAGTGGACCTTTTTCCCTTTTGTGGATTTTTTTTTGGGGGGTGCGACTGCACACCCCTCCCCCACGTACGGGCCTGACCCCAGTCTCGGGACACTGCATGAATGCAGGGACATGGATGTTTTTATTGATCTTCTGCACCAATTATGCTTATTGCACTCCCTGGTTTATTTAAAACAATTGCATGCTTTGCACAAGTTGAAATATGGTATTGCACAATGTACATTTAAGGATACAAAAATAAAAACTATAGCCCCTTGTCATAGATTTGTTTGATTTCCAGTTTCTGCAAAGTATGTGGAAACTGAAGTTTTCAAGGAAAGCATAATCAGCATTTTGGAGTATGGGAGTCATAATAGGAGGGTGCTGCTCAAAGTGGGTAAACCTTTTGAATTTCTGGGTTTTATTTACTCTGAACAGCGCCCTCCTATCATGTCCGTCATACTTCAAAAAGGCTAATTGCCCGACATTTATGACTGAAAAAACATAGCTCAAAATTCACAAAAGTGACCAGATATGAATGCTACTTTACTACTTTGATGTTTGTGATAAGATGGTTATCGTACTTCAAAGAAGATGTTGCTACTTTGCACAGAACAGTGGTTAAGATTAATGTACATACAGTAATGTAATCTGGGGGAAGGGGTGAAGGAGTATCCCCCACTCAAATCCTTGCTCTCCCTTCCTTTCCCCCAATGAGATTCAGAAACGTAACAAATACAGTATTAAACAGTATTAGAGCACTTTACTTTGCAAATGTGTTTTCTTAAGAAAAGTGTGATTCGCCCAATTATATATTTCCCCTGCCTGCCCACCACCAATTAAATGCTTGTATGCCACTGTGTACATGGTATATGGCATGATGTGTTCACTGTACAGTCTTGTTGAGGTAATTTATTTTCCAATTTTAAAAATAATGAGACTTATTGTGGAACTGGATTGAAAATTTGTTTGGTTCACTTAAGGGCTTGTTCGAATTAACAATTGTCTTTGGGACCCTAGATCAAAGAGCATTCTCGACTTGTATCTCTTTTACATTTTTAGCTGGAAAACAACTTTTGAATTTGGCTGGATTAGTGAGAAGATGCTTTATCTTGTTCCTTAGGGTATTCATCTGATGCCATGGTTCATTAGATCATTAAAGGGACATAATAGCCATGAAAAAAATTGACTTAATGAAAAGGACCCTTACTGAAATCACTTCCACAAGTTTAAAAACAATTTGGATGATTACACTTGCTGTAAAAACAGTAAACAGTAAGAGTTCTGGGGGGGGGTGGGAGGTGGCAGTTGTGGCAATTCTGGAGACCGAAAGCAAGGTGTTCAATCCCTGACAGAATTTACAGTGTATCTAGCATGTTTTGCGACACAATTCAAAAGCATCCCAGACCAGAATGTAAACATCCAGATTGGTTTTTTCAAACTTGTGGAAGTGATTTCAGTAGGGTTCTTTTCATTATGTCAAAATTTTTTTTCATGTCCATTATGTCCGTTTAATAACATGCACCATGCTCGTCCACAAAATATTTTTATCTCGTGAGGGTGGCTAAAGCTGCCCCAACCATGATAAAAATTTGAGGATGTCCTGGTCTTTGTTAATGTCCATCACACATGTGGAACTAGTGCATAGCGCGTAAAGAAAAGCAACAGTGGGTTGATCATCAATGGCGTGCTCATGTCTTAAAGGGACTGAGGCAGTGGCTGATATTCTTATCCATTCCTTACACAGGCAACAACACATGATGGTTGGAACTGCATACGCTGCACCACAGGACTTTCCCCTACAGAGGAATGTGTAGCTTGTGAAGATGGAGCAATTGGAGGTTAACCGTAATAGTGGGACTTTGAATAACCATCTTCTACTTTTCAATGAAATGGGCATCAAATTTGATCTGTAAAACCATATCTGACGACATCATTATGCAGAATTCCCAAAGCACAGATTGCATTGTTTGAATGACCGTGGCATGTGTTTGTCGTAGAGGTGTTGTACATGTACAATAGACAAATCCACAGTCTGAATTCTCACTTTAATGTATTCATTTGATAGAGTACATATATTCCATGTGGTCTTAGTGTGGATGGAGTGCAGTGTTTCCGTACCTGACCAGGTTTACCTGACCACTAGAATCAACAACCTTTAGCAGCTTTATCCGTTAAGGTTGTTGAATTCATTGTGGTCAGGTTGCTAAAACGCCCATGGAGTGCCTGTTATCTATGCTCTCAGTCGCAGTTCCTTTTCCATCTCGGTGTTTAAATGCGACCCTATATGTGTTCCTTCCTATTGTCAATGGGTGTTCCTGGTGGGAATGCGCCGTACACAGTTGAAAGGATTATGACAGACAGTATATACTCCATCAAGCTCTAGGTACAAAGTAGCCGACGCAAGCTTATAACCTTGTACCGACTATCTTCAAGCGCATGTGTAGGCAAAACTCAAGCACATCGCAACTGAAAGGCAGTGCTGGGTGTATGTGCGTGTCGTCACTTCATCTTCCGACCATTAGACAAGTATACTTTGTCCAGTCTTATTTTAATGAAGATGCACACATACACCCGGTACTGCCTTGCAGTGTGCTCGTGCTTTGCCTATGCGTGCTGAAGTCGGACAAAGTACGCCCGCATCACTGCTTCATACTTTGAGCTGGACTGAGTATAGACACTAAGCCTTTTATCAAGGCTTTGATTATTTATGCAATTGTGTGAGTCCTGCCCGCCCCTCTCTGGACCGCTCAAAGCTGAGTCGTAATCAAAGCCCTTTTTCGGCAAATATTTTCTTTTTTCTTTGTTATGCTCATTGATTTTCGGGATATTTCCTCCGAAACTATAGCGATCGTTTGATTGGTCAATGATGATGTCATCGTTCGCTTAAAATAGTTCCCAGAATACGAATTTATTGGAACTGATCAATAACCATTCAATTATTGAGTTTTGGTAACGGATTCAAAACAAAGCGAATACAGCCATGACAGCGAGGATCCCTGATACCGCAATCTGTGAATGTAAAATGGCGAACACTAGTACTCTTGCTGCTGTGAAAACGGCCCGCTGAAAATCATGGTGGAATTACAATGCATCGTTTTGTCACTGTGTAGGAATCCCGTGCGGTGTAGGATTATTCGAGCCTAAAGCTGCAGGTCCTGTGCTGAGTTCCGTTGCGGTCGAGTATATGAGATGAGCGGATTTGAAGCTACGGTCTACGTGTCCTGATGTGATACGTTTACTATACAGGAATTTCAGTAATTGTAGTGAACGATGTTGTATTGTTACACGTAGTTTCATTGCATCGTTCAGCCATGGGTTTCGGCCGAGAGTTTAGACTTAAGTGTGCATATGTTGGAGGTGCCTTGTCAATTTGTCATGGTAAGTTGCCGAGGTAAGTTCTTGTCTAGACTAGGAGGTGCGTGTCCCCTAAATACTCGGAGCCGTGAGATTTGAGTGAACTAGAACTTCATTTCTGGCTTGAATTTTGGGATGTTCGCCACACCACATTTGCGTGGCATGATGCTACGCGGGGCAGATTCATCATTTTAATTTAATTTCAAAATCACTAAATTCATGGTTTTAATATTCTAACAAAACAATAAAAATACAATATTTGTAAAATGACGTACGTATGCCCTAGTCTAGTCTCATATATCAGTGTTGTTTGTGCTGGAAGGGTGGTAATAACTTTTACTGGGTGACTTTTAGTTCTGCAGAAAGTCTTTTTTTGGGCTAACAACTAGCCCATCTGCCTTCTCACATACCGTACGGACACACTCGCACTCGCAGCTCTGGTCAAGAACTCTTCGAGTGTTTGCTTTGAATCGTATGCTAATAAAGCCGTGCAAAAATCGATATGGTAATTTTGACGGCCGATGCGTCATCGTTATTGGCAAGTATCTGAAAACGTGTCATCGCGAAATTGGCGGTGCTTACGATGACGACATTACTTTGATTGACACATTATGCTTGCACAGGGGAAATCCCAATTTTGCGCAAAGACGCCCGCCCCTCGGCCTCACGCCTCCGGCGTTCGACACGCGCAAATGCTCTCGCGGTTGGTGGCTCAAAATGCAAGGCGTCGTTGAACAAGACTATATAGACACCGTGGCATATTCTTAGATTTTCAAAGTATACATTTTACCAGACAAATGGTAGCAGAGGGGTAAGTTTGATGGGCAAAGAGATCCTCCATTGGTGATTGGAAGGTGCATGTGTTTTAAAGTCTATCAGCTAGCGTAGTGAGCTGTCAAAACAATTATGGCCCCCTTCTATTTTATCCATTATACACATTACGAATGATCCAACTAGTGCATTTTTCTGGTGTTCCAAGGGCCTGCAGACACCCCTATTGCCACATGCGCCCATGCCTAGTAGCGGTCCCGTGCTATCCCGCAACGGTACGCCCAACCATATGACGTCCCTGGCGTCCAGAATCCTTTGCCTTTGTTGCTCTTTTGTTGTGTCCTCAGTTGGGGGCATCATGTGGAAAACTTTAATGGGATAATTAAACATAATACTTTCCCCTTATCGCCGTTTAATTTATCGGGGATTGTTTATGTATATACTATCTGATAACCTCTACCTCTACTACGGGTCGTCGGAGTTTTGGATGAGATGTGTTGGTGGCAGTTAAGATGTTGTCTTTAGAACCGGAATCCGAGTTGCTAAGGAGTGGAAATTCGGAAAGATTTCTTTCTAAGGAAGTGGAATTCGAAGCTGTTAACAAAGTCTCCAGATATCTATATATGTATTTATATCCCTTCACATGGTTGCCCCGAAAGAGCCTCAATCAGCCATTTGTTTCGCGCTGGCTCGTACGGGGGTATAAGGTGGGCTTATTCCCGTTGGGCCCAGGTTTAGTCCCCCCTATGTAAGTCCACACCTAGACCGCCAGGGCAATGTTTTGGGATAGTTAATTGTTTAACATTTTGCTACATACTTTATATTTTCAACGTTTTTCTCTTTAAGTCATTAACATGGAGAGGTGTATTCGCGCTTTCCATTTTTCTTTCAATTTCAATAATTTTGTTTCCATTAACGCACTGGTTGGGGGCATAGGGTATGTAATCTTGCCCTTAACACTGATATCGTTCTCCACGACTAAATGACTTCCATAATTCTGCCTGTTTATGTAAATATGTTTTTATTTGTAATTTGTCTAATTCCCTGCAACTGCTGTGCTATAATTTAAACATATAATTTAAACCATTCGAGCTCCACGGACTGGTACCGATCACACGGACCATCTCTTGCCATTCCATTATCTACGCTCGATTTTTTATTTGCGATTATGGTTGGCACAACCCTGTCACTACTAACGTCTACCTTCCCGTGTAAGTCCGCACTGCTCTTGCATGTTCCACGATATTTTGTCTTCATTAATTTTTTTTGTACAATATGGATGCATCCGACATGTTTTCCATATTATTTTTAATATCTAGTGTAATCACCATATTCCCCTAACACCCTCCCTTGAGTTTTATAATAAATATGCGCATTTCGACCGAAGCGTGTCGAACTGTGAACCTAACACAACTTGTTGTACTCCATATCCAATTAAGTAGCATCATGTCTGACCCGCCCAGGCAGTTATCTGTCTCTTCGTTGCTCTTGTATATGGGTACAACATGGTTGTTCCTTCCCGTATCCCATTCCCCGAACAATGTGATTGTGATATACATTTTTATTTCCATTGGGTTTTGTCATTGCTTTTGTGTCATCTGTTATTAGCATGCTGATTTATATTATTCATTCGCTTGTGAGACTGCCCTCTAGATATTGAATATTATTTTTTATTTTTGCTACTATTCCATTTTGTATACATTGTTCTACATTTTGTTCCGTCATTGAACATGGTAGGTGCTACTTTTGCTATCTCATTTTCTACTGGCTAAGGGCTTAGGTCTATGTACTTGCTTTTTAACTTCTGACATCGCCCTCCATAACTTTATGACTGATATATTTTTCCAATGTAATATGTTTTTCTTGCATCTGTTTAAACTATACTACTAGATAATTAACACAATGTGAGCTCCACGGTTGGCATCTTTTCAACGTGGCCATCTCTCCCTTGCAATTCCAACTCTCACACATTCATTTTACGTTTTTTTTTTTTGCGATTCTTGGGTTTTGTCCAAACTTTTCGGATATTGCCTACCATTGCGTGTACTCCCACATTGTGACCATTAGAATTTTAAGTTCCATTGGACTTATATCTCTTTATACTGCCATTCTTTTGCTTGTTCTTCCACCATCTATACTATGGGAGCTAGCTCACCATTTGTAATATTGTATAAATATTTTTGGATATCAAGCGATTTGGCCTTTACGCTTGATATAATGTTTTTTGTATTTTTTTTTGTCGGCTACATTTTGTAATTTTGCAACAGTCCAAGCTACCTGATTGTATTTTGAATGTACCCAAATTTGACCCATGTGCAATTCATATATCCTCAATCATCACTCCTCCACCACCGATAATGACTGTAATATGACCAATATCCAAAGTCCCAACTTAATTTATTACATAGTGACGGTCTTAATGATTTACTTAAATCTAAGACATCAGCCTGTCATTAATTTCATCCATAATTTGCAGCTTAAATAAACACTCCAACTATGTCACTAATTATCTTTCTACCCTAATCAAACTTTCATATCCTGGTTTTACAGAACTGTTTTAACTATGAATTGACGAATCTACTTAGTTGACTTCGACGGTTATCATTTATAAATTCCATAGTCATTACCGAAGAGTAGGCGGTGCTCCCTTTTCATTCACCAACAATTGATTGACTAAGGACCGACCTAAATATTAATTGCCCTGACTGGCGACTCTGGTTTTATCGAAATAATGACATAACAAATCCAGCAATAAAAAAACTATCGTTGGTATCATCTTCGCCCAGAAACATTTTACCTTGACGATTTATTCTCTTGAGCTTTCACGTGTTCTTCATACAGTTAACAATGAGTCCAAACTTGCTATATCATGGGCGATTATAACATCGATCTTCTGGATTATGACTCCCATCCTAAAGTTAATGACTTCATTAATCTTATTTTTCTCTAATGATTTTGCCCTAAACCATTGATATGCCTACCGAATAACCAAACCGACTGCCCCCAAACGTCATTGATAACATCATAACAAATGATCTTTTTAGCCCATGTAAATGCGGTGTCTTAGTCAATGACATCTCAGACCTTTTTCCAGTTTTGCTCTTCAATCTCACAAATGCTGACTCCAGATTTACTTTTAACAAACAAAATTCATGACTAACATTCACGCCACTTAAGCCAAGCACAGCAAGGTTAAAGACTGGACTATCATCCCTACGTGGCCAGAATGTGGGGTAGGCGATGACACCCTGAAACAGCTTTTTAAATACTTTTTCAAACAAGTTATCAAATATATTTATATTCACTGTCCTGTTAAATCAACACAAATTAGCTAAACGTAAAACGCCCAGAAAACCATGGGATAACGTTTGGCCTAATCAAATCAATTAATACTAAATATTTTTAATTTTTTAGGTTTTTTCTTTTTTTAATAAATTAATTACTTAATACACAACATATCGCAATCTCCTAATTTGGCTTCTCGCATGCTAAACTAATCATATCACAACAGAGCTTTATGCCAACCCCGGAACAATTAAAAAAACATGGCAAACTCTAATAATCTTCTTGGCAGAAACAAATCCCCCAAACCCCCGCTCATACTTTATTGACATTAATGTGCTCTGAATTAAAGATCCAGTCGAATCGGCAATAAATTCAACTACTTTTTCACCAACATTGTCCATCACACTTGCTGCTAACTCCCCTTCCTGATAAAGTTGATTCTAAAATCTAATTAAATCCAGGTCATCTCTTTATCCCAATAGTATATTCTCTCGCCTAACTACCTAAGGAAGAACTTCAGTCATCACCTCACAAATGAAACCTACACCTGTGGCGTCGAGTGGGATTAGCTCCCAACATAGTAAACCAGATCTTGCCTTATATTATAGAAGCCCATAACGTATATATTTAATCTTTCCATGTCCCCGGTATTGTCCCCTTCTCACTCAAAGTTGCAAGAGTAATTCCAATTAAAAAAAATAAACCAAAAAACGATCTATTAAAGCTGGATAAGCACTCTTTCAACATTATCGGCCTATCTCCATCCTTCCCGGGCATTATCCAAAATGCTTGAAAACTATTTAAATCGAATCATCGCGTTTATAGATAAATATATATCCGCACTTCTGCCCAGTTTGGCTTTAGACGTAAACATTCCACTTTCATGCAATCAATAAACTTTAGATAAAATTGTTACATCCCTCGACCAAAAACTTTGCACTGCTGGTCTTTTTAATCTCAGTAAGCTTTCGACACTCTTGACCACACAATTCTTTATTAACCAACTAAACAATTATGGGATCAGAGGTACTGCCAATACTTGGATTAAAATTATCTAGAAACCGAAAACAATTCGTTGATTATAATCAACAACTCAGTCGACCACTTCTCCATCAGATGCGGCGTACCTCAAGGCTCAATTCTAGGACCCTTTTATTTTTACTTTATTCACGACTTCCTCAGTGCTCTCCCAATCTCCAATTCTTAGGTTTGCGATGATACCAATATCCTATTGTCCAAATAAAGAACCCAAATTAATTGAATCCACACTAAATCAAGAATTAACTCATATAATCTAACTGGTTTAAATAAATAAATAAACTTTCCCTAAACCTTAAAAAAAAAAACAACAATTTTATGTATTCAACACAAGAATAATCCTCCCTCCAATTGTCTTAAAATTAATATCGACCATAGCCCTTGAACAAGTTATACAACTAATTTCCTAGAGGCGTCTTACTTGATTGATGATATGTCATGGAAATCACATACTTCACATCGTTACAAAAATAATATCAAAATACGAACTGATTCTCATGAAAGTTTAACGCATTTCTCTTCCTCTTGATCACTGAGCACCCTATATAATACGCTTGTCTTTCCTTACATCAACTATTGTGCAATATTTGGTCCGATAAAATAATGTCCTCTTCAGTTTCTGTTTTTAAAGCAAAAACAGATGATTCGTTCATGTACAAATTCCATTTGCTCGCCCATATCACCGACACTCTTTTTTTTTCCTCCTGAACACGCTTAAAATTCACGACCTCTATACTTTCCAGACCGCGCAGTTCATGTATAAATAAACCATTATGACCAACTTCCTCCAAACTGCTTAGATGATCTTTTCTTGGACCCGACAAACTTCCACCAATATGACACTCGATCATCTAAGGATCTTTATGCTAAGACTGACTAATACAGCCAGCAGAAAATACCATCAGATTCAATGGCCCTCTGTATTGAATTCAGTTGAATCCCCACTTAAACGTCATCATCCTTAGCTGTTTTTAAAAACAACCTTAAAAAACACTCTTGATTCATATCTCTATCCGCTCCATGATTTGGGTAACTTTATTCTTTACTTATCGGTTTTTTGTGGTGGGTTATCTCTAATTTTTATGTTAGAAGGTCGTCACCCTTCTTTCCTCCCCTTCTTTCTAAATTTGTATGTAATCTACCATTTATGTGCTTTGTTATGATGTCTTTATCAACCAAATATTCATACTTGTGTACCTCCTGGAATGGTGCCACTAATACAAAACAAAGAAAACAACGCTTTTGCTTTTTCCCTGGCATCCACATCTCTAGCAAATTATCAAATATATAATTTATTTCATTTTTTTTTTCAGTTCGATTATCCTTTTTATAATTTGTTGAGTTTATATTGTATTTGTGCAATGAGCTGAACATAAACCTGAAACCTGAAACCCGTGAAAACCAATATGTCCTGTCTCGTGTCTGCTCCTTTTGCAATTATTTATATTTATTTAATTTTCGCCCTGGTCTATAGCCTCGCGGTGCAACCATGTCATTTTGTGTTCTCACCGCGTACCCCCTACCGAGGTTGTGCCGAAATGATCCAAATTTTTCTCAAAATTTTTTTTTGGGGGGTGCCCCTGGTGTCTTCTGTCTTCCGTCCTGTCTCCGTCTCCTTGGCCTTATTCTGCTCTACCCCTTTTGGAACTCCCGATTCCCGGTGCGGCATCTATCGTATCTAACCGTTCAGTATGTTTTCACCTTTGGAATGTTTGCATGAATGAAGGAAGCCAAGATACTTCAAAGATGTTTGGATGTAAAGAGTTCCTACGAGGACTAGACAAAGACCCCCCGCATGAATTGTTTGTAAAGTGGAGAAGCCTGTTCAAGAGAGAGACCGTTGTACTACTACACAAATGGTAGACGAATTGGAGATCCAGAAATTCTTGGGTGAATTGGACGTTTATGGAATAAAGTTAAAGAGACAAAGGGGGGTGGCGCCAAGGCTAACAGCTCCATCTCCGATCAGGGCATCTCCCTCCGCCGGTCGCTTCACCGGTGAAAGCTTCTACTTCTACTTCTACCACTCCACCTAGACTTCTTCAAGAACAGTCAAGTTCTATCTTTGAACTATCTCCCGACGTTTTATCTAACTACGGTTTCTACAGAGGCTATTAGACAGTTTAGAGGGCAAGTTCGTCTAGCCACCTCTGCAGTTGTGATTATAAGGGCGTTGAATTTTATGTTTAATCCGAATGGATTAAGTGATTACTTCCGACTGGCTGGTCCCTCATCCTCTTCCATTCATGGAGGATTGGAAGATTATCAACGGTTTAGTAGCCCTACGGTTCGGTCGGTTCCTCTTCGGGTCAAAGAAATCCCGCCGTGGCCTATTGACGGTTCAAGCACTCAAGTGCTCTCCCGGCGGCTCCCGGTCCCCTCCACCAGCCGATAGAACTTCTGCCTCAGTCCAGTGCTAATTCACAATATCCGTGGTGTGAACTTAAACAACTCAGTCCACTGTCGGTCCGAGTGTTGCAGTTGATTAAGAACTGAGGCGACTCCCCCGTGCGGCAGGATGAAGCTCAGGCGTCCGCCCCTTTGTTAAAACTTATTGATGGCGGTTATGTTTATTAACGGTACCTGATGGTATCCGTACGTCTGGTCGCTTTTCTTGCGGCTTGGGTGCCCGTAAATTATATGTTTATAGAAGTAATTTATTGAGTATGATGATATTTAGAATCAGCTCTAAACCTCTTGACGGCCGTGTATTTCATACCGTGGGAGAGTGAGGTTTGAGGGAAGGTGAAAGAGTAGCTATACTCATATTGGCGGCAGAGCCGGCGAATGTTACCGCTAGTATACGACGGTCATGAGTTTGATGTCAGAGGAACCAGGAGACTTTGCATGGTGATGGCCGGAGTTAGATATTCTTCCATGAAGACAGAGTTTTCCCTCCTTGGCTTCGAAGGAAGTTATAGTGTTGTTCTGCAGTGTGTATACATTAGGAAAATTTATTTCTCTCCTCTTTCTTCTTCCAAGACTAACCGTGGTTTCCGGTCCACCAGTCTGTCCACCTAGTTAACTTTCGGGCTGTCTACGTGGTTCTCCGGGTGTGGAATTATTCACCGTTCTTCCGCCTATGTCAACCAATCGGCCGCCATCGTCTTTCTTCGAATTCAAAATTATACTACTACTTCTCCATGGGCCACCGTCTTGTCTCACCTATCGTCTTTCAAGCGGCATGGTCCAGAAAGAGTTCTTCTCATCTGTATATCATCTGGTACTAGGAAGGATAAGAGCGTTCTGCTGTATCTTCTAGACATCGCTCCCCTTCAGGGGTCGCAGTCCACTACGCAGTGGCTTCCCAGTGATCGTCTCCTTAGACGACGATCTACGAGAGAAGTGCTAATTTAGACCATGATGAATAGATAGTCTCTTCACAGAGGCGTTCCAGTCATACTGCCTACGTTCTCCGGACAGGATAAGCTCTAAGGTTTAAATACTTTCTCCTCTACGCCTACAAATCTCACACAGTAGTTGAATAGTCATTAAGATCCTCCTAGCCATGATATTGAAGACTAGAGGCTCTCCTTCGAGTAGTTCTTCACGTCTAGGATCAGTTCTTTGATCGGAGATCTTCGGTTTCACGACATAGTGAGATTCTTCCTCATAAGACTATTAGACCACGTTCTGATCATGTAGACAAGAAACAGTGGCTTCTCCTCAACGGTTTTCCAACTTAAGACAGCACGTCCCTCTAGTATAGATGACAGTGCCTCTTATTATGATTCTTCCAGTTAAAGATCGCATTTGAACGAGGTCAGTCATTATGATGTTTCAAGGCCTAAAGAGGATGATCTACAAGTCTATTTAGTTAAGCAATCTATAACCTGTGATTGAATAAGGGAAGTCTGTTCACACAATGGTGTGTACTGAATCCCTGAAGTTAGTTTTTACGTCTGATTATGTGATAGTGATCTATCCTCTATGACTCTTACAAGTGATTCATTGTAAAAAGACCATCCTCGATTCAGCTCCTAGTTGATTACAGTTCAAGTTAAGACATTAGGGACTACTCAACCAATACCGGATGAGAGCTACTCGCTCATTGCACATTCTAGTCAAGGCCCTTCCAGTCTAGAGCGCACTGGTGATAGCTTGGGTAGAGGCTATGCTTTGATTGAGGGATACAAATTGATAGAGATTTCCCAGATTTATTGGAGCATCATACTCCGATAGATACTGGCTCTTTCCTGACGGAAGTTTTCGAAGACCTACAGTACTTATCTCCCAATGTTTGCTGCGCCCTTTTGAGGCCTGTTTTGGTTCCTCGAGGTTTGAAATGTGATCCTACTATTTTCAGAAGAACCCCTTCTCAGATGGTTCCTGAGTCTTCCCCACCATGTGAGGAGATTTGAATTCTTCTCTTTATTATTTTTATTTTATTTATTTACACTCATCACATGGTACACAAAACGCATAAAAAGAAAAATGTCAAGAACTATTGCACAAGATTAACAGAATAAAAATATACGTATTTAGGATATGCCAACAAAAGAATTCCAGTGAAAAAGGTTTGGGAAAACAGGTGCTTAATAACTCTAGGACCATCCCACCTCCAAGAATTTTGAAAAGCCAAATAGTTGGAAACCCCAAATACATAGGCTGCAATTTGTACCGGTGCAGATAAGCCCAAGTACACATGTTTGATGGATCAAACTTGTAGCAAATCTGGAATCTAAAAAAGTCAACTACCTGAGAGTTGAAAGTAGCAAAAGAAACAAAAGAACCAGTTTGGTCTGGTTTCAAAGGGGGTGGTTCCATTAAAGAAAACAAACGATTGGAAAAAGGTTGCTTTATGTGGCCTCAGTCCTGCAAAACTGAGGCCTTTAACCTAAATGGATCAGAGGATGATCTCGTGGTGGGCTGTCCCGTCTGTTGCTGCAAGGAATTCGACAAACTTGGTGATATCGAGGGTCATAATGACACTTACATCTTCTAGAAAGAAATAACAATACAGTCTTGTCTCTCCTGAGGGGTGAGTGAAGGGCAGATGAGGCTCGTAGTCCGCTTTATAGTCCTAATCAGGATAATGCATAATGAATTTGGTAGCTAGCACTTTGGACACACCTTCAAAAGCTGAGTTGTGTTTTGATTGTACCACTCCAAAGGCAGCTACCATATTCAAGGTCATCCTGATCGCGGATCATAAAGGCGTCAAAGTCACTCCTCAGGGGGCATTAAACCTACAGTGCGAATTAATCATACCCATTCTGATTGCATTTTTCACCACTCTGTTGATGTGACAATTCCGGTTGAGTTTCGAAGAAATCAACACTCAAATCTTTGATAGTATCAATTGCACTCAAATGGGTGGTACCATCATGTTATAAATGAATTTAATTGGTTTATGACGTCTCGTTCATGGTAGGACAGGCATGTTGATGGTTGCAAATTAAGCTCCCAGGACTTGCTCAAATTAAACAAGGAATTAAGATCTTCTTGGAGACGATGGCAGTGGAGTGGGCTCTATTTTGATGTTAAAACATTGGCATCACAGAAAATAATGATATCTTGGAATCCCATGGGGCAAGCTTGGCAAGTCATTAATGAATAAAACGAAAGAAGGGGACCTAAACTAGAGCCTGCGGCAACACCTGCACAACAGGAAGACCAGTCTCGTCTATCATAGATACCAGCAACAACACTCTTGGTCGTTGCCTGTCAGATAGGCCTCAAACCACTGTAATAAAGCAGCCTGAAATGAATGCCAACAAAGGAACGACGTTATGAAGGAGACGCTTGATGCGGAAAAAACGCTATCGAAAGCTTTTGAAAACTCAAGGTACACCATGTCTACCTGCCCAGCGTTGTCATAACAGAACTGATTTCGTGAAATACCTAAAAAGCATTGGTGTGGAGTGGAAACGGGCCCTTGATAAGCCATGGTGAAGAGGATACATAATTTATTCTTAAAAGTAAGGTAACAGGGGAAAACAAATGAAATAGCTCTCTCCATAACTTTACCACACACAATAGCAAAGAAAAGAGGAAAAGAAAAAGGTCTTAATTGCGACGTGTTGTGTATCTGCCTTTTTGTAGAAAGGGACTACATTGCATTCAAGCATGCAGTAGGTAGAGCCCCTTGGGTAGAGACATGTTAAAAAAATGACAGAGGGTGATTGTGATGCAGGTTGACAGGCACATTCTTTTAAAACACGTGGAGACCAACCATCAGGGCCGGTGGCCTTAGCAACATTAAGATTTGTTAAGATCTCAAAAAGACTTATCAGTTTGAATTTTGACGGATCCAAGAGATCATGATGGTGAATTCCTAATTTCGGAAAATTGCGTTATCGGAAGGTGTGTAAAAACGAAAAAAAGTAATTGTTGAAAGGGGTTGCCTTTCTTTGGAAGTTGAAGCAGACATACCATCATAGCCTCGGAATGAATTGAGGCAAAGATTTTTGTACGTGTTTTAGATCTAATAAAACGACCAAAAACCGGTTGGGTTTTAATAAAAGTCTCCCCAAAACCTTCAACATATGATCATATTTGACAGAAATGATATTTTGGAGCGATTCCGAAGCTTCCTAAATTCGCCCCAATATGTTCCAAATTGGTTTTCTTGGCACGTTTCAAAGAGGTATATTTTTTTTTTGAAAAATGGCGTAACAATCAGAATCAATCCAAGCCGGGAGGAGTGGTGCTGCCCTAATTCTAACCTTGGGAATATGCCTGTCAAAAGTATACTGGGTTAAAACTATGAGTAAACTTTGACATGCACAATCAACGGGGCCAGCATTGTATAACTTCAGAGAAGTCAATTTTCTCTGTTAAAAATTAGCTATAATTTAGAAAAAATTAGCCTTTCAAAATGTACACAAGACGCGAATTTGGAGCCGTTTCAAACTTTTGTCATAAGAGAGAATTCTAAAACCTTATGATCCGTACGAAAATATTCCCTGGAAATGTCAGGTTAAAAACTCCCCACGATCAGGTATTGTAGTAAAAATTAATCAAGGATATTATTACAGTTCTGCGAGATGGAATTAAAATTTAATGGAGTAAGGAAATATGAATTGATCAGTCAAGAACCGCATTTCAGAGGAGGACAAATTCAGAGAGAAATTTTTGCCGCATCAAAGATTGGGAAGGTCAACTCACCAATAAGGTGGAAATTGATCAAATTCCCTCGCAATTTTTGACAGAAACGACTGAAGACATAGGTAAAGACGTCACATCACTGTCCGGGCTCCCCTGTTACACAACACCAACGCATGTTTTTCTAATTATCTGGCCCTTCATTCAATGACAATAAATTTCACTACTGTATTAGGTTGTCAAGATCACTTCTTGAGAACGAGCATGATACAGTTTGTTATTAACATAAGAGGACCACCCAACCCTAATTTTGTGTGTCCTGTACGGTCTTTACGGCTTATAGCACATAGTCAGGAATTTGATCGTGTATGCATCCACCAATACTACTGTTCAGCCATGTCTCAGTCGTACACAAAATAATCATAGATTTTCTTAGACAAGATAACACTGAAGTCCCTGAGTTTGTTAATGTTCTTCTTTTTAGTTACGGTTTTTCCTAGGGTGTTTAAATATAAAACTTTGAGACCGTCATTTCTATTCCGAGGATGAGATGAGCCTGCAGTTGTAGATCTGTTCACAGATTCGTCAGAGGAAGGAATCTTCAACCTATATATGGTTGTCGTCACCAGGATTCAGGATCAGTAAATTGGAGCAGCCCTGGATTCAGGTTAATATCGCCAGCCAGTAAGATAATGATGATTTAAAAATGGGGGGCATCTGCCTACTGGGTAACCCAGGAACGGCGAGGATGTAACATTGAGTCCTCTACCACGACGGGGATCTAATGCACAACAGTGGGCGCTGTTGCAGTATGCTTATGGTAATGTAGGACAGTGGTGTATCTCATATGAGGAGAGAAACGGCTCGTGATTGATTAAAACGTGGTGTCAAAATGGTATTGTCTGCCATACTAAACAAGTCCAGCAGTTGACGTACACAGCTCTTGAGACGCATGGAGTGTATGGTAGAGATGGTAAATAAGGCTACCCCACAGGACAGAATACAGGCTTGGTGGAGCCATGTCCAAGGGCAAAAGCAGTAAGATGCGATTTGTTCAGTGAAATTGTAGCGTGAATTGTTGAATGGACGCAGCAGGTTACTACAGTAATACAGTCTAACCGGAGAAAGGAAAGTGACAGCATTCTACCACTTGGTACCAACCTTGAAGCTGATCTCCTAAATAACAAAACTGAGTGCATTCATTACAGGGAATTCAAGATGAATAGTTGTTATGGTGTAGATATACAACAACATTGCACCACAGGATAAAAAGGATTGGCAGCGCTCAACTGTTAAAAAGCATCCAGACTTGGGAGTGGTTGGGGCAGTCCACACACGGAGAGCGGCCATTTTTCTTAGCTCCTATGGTTCCCAGACTATGCTGGAATAAGATGAAGTCTGATGAGTAATTCTTATGCAAGCCACCAGACCATGCCCACAGCCGGTGTCAGACAGGCGGTTCTTCGAAACATAACGAACCTGTCTAGAAATTGATTCTTGGAATGAGGGAAAGGATGTTGATCTTCGACTTTTGGAAAGATGCCCGTAAGTCGGTAATTGTATGTGAACTGCGAAGGTAGCCTGGTTGCTTAGCATCCTTATGGACTGATTTTATTGGAGTCTATGGTAGAGCTTGTCTAGTGAGCATGAGAGAGTGCCTTTTTATACTGTGAGAGGTCTTTATCACATTTTCTAACTTGAGCCTTTTACAAAGTTTGCTACAATAGTGGCTCTGGGAAGGAGGAATGCAGTTGACGCTTGACTTTTACAGCCAAAGAAGTTCTCCTGAATGCACCTAGAGGTAAAGATCTTTGGAAGACAGTGGTATGTTTTGCCTCTCTAGAAGAAGAACAAGTTAGCTGCGACTGAAACAAGTTGCCAAGTCCGACAAGACCAGAGGTTCTTCCAGATTTAGACGGTATAGATAAAGACGTACGATAGGCTTTCACAGAAAGACTTCCGCTCCTAGTTTTCTCTACTTTCAGAAGGAACAGAGGATCCTTCCGGAGTCGGGGGATACGGACTCTAAAGACAGCAAATCCAACTATTGAGGCTCTAGACAGTACAGAAGGTATTCTTCCTACTCCAGACGTAGAGGCGCCCAGATTGTGGCGAGAGTAGAGAAGAAGATACAATTGACTACTACCTACCTTTGACGCCAATGGGGGGACGTCTGAAGTATTCCCCCGGCGTGGCGGTCGATTACTCGGATTATGGGTTCTTCACACAACTTCAGAAGATGACCATTTGCAGTCTTACGCTGATGAAGTCAGTTTTTGCTCTACGCCTATGCCAGAAATGACATTAAAGGCTATGATTTTGAAAAACGAAGTGAAGGAATTGTTGGAAAAAATGTATTTTTCAATAAGAAGTATATGGAAGGATTCTATTCGTTTTTTTCCTACTTGAAGAGAAAGAAACAGGGACCTAGGACCGTTCAAAATCTACGCCCTCTCTGAACAGCTAATATATTGTCTGAAGCTTTCGATTGGGTGCTCTTTAAGCTGTTCATCAAAGAGTTAAGAAGGGGCTGGGTTGGTGCGACATTGGATTTTAAAGACGCACTTTCATGTTCCAGTTTTTCCTCATCAAAGGTAGCTTCGCTTCTGTTTAGACAACCAGTCTTACCTATTCGAAGATCTGCATTTCGGAATTTATACTGCTCTCATTACCTTACAAGACGAGTGAAAGACAGTGGCAGCAGAACATCTGAGAAGGAGGGGTATCCAAATATTTATCTATCTCGATGATTGGTTGGGGTTGGTAGCTTCAACGTAAGCGAGGTCTGAGAAGTCAGTTTACTTTAATATGAAGAAGGGAAAGAGATGGGTTTGGATAAACCAAAGAAATCTAATCTATCTCAAAGTCAGAAGCCGAGTTAGTTTTTATGAGCAATTCTGGACTTGAAGAAAACCAAAAGTTTTTCCTACAGAAGCGAGAATCCCGAAACTGTGGATAGTATCTTTCTTCATTCTGGATGAATTTATCTACTGCCTTCATCTATGGCTCCGCTTGCTAGGAATGCTGGAAAGTTAGTAGACCTTCTACCCTTCTGCAAAGTTGTGCAGGAAGATGCTCCAGTTACAAACTTCGGGATTTTATACAGGACTAAACGTCACAATCTACACCGTCTAGTTCCATTAAGTCAAAGATCGTGTAGCATTTACGATGCTTATGCAACACAAGAATTTCTTTATGGTGGATAAGAGGTTCCACGAGATACCTCATCGAGCTATTTCCACGCGGGGATACTTCGAAGATAGGTTGGGAAGTATGATATGAGATCCAACAAAATAAAGGGAGTATGATCGAAGATTATAAGGAATCTCCATATTTATTTACTAGAATTACAGCGTCTAAAACCGCTCTTAAGAGATTTGCAACCAGATAGTTTCTGCGGAAGTCAGTGAAAATCACCTCTATTCAACCACCAAGGAGAACAAGAGTTTTACTCAGTGCATTGCAACCATCGCCTCATCACTTGGTGCTATTATCATTCCACACTACCCTCAAGGGGAACATCTACTGAGGTTATCAACTCTGTCTAGAAAAAAGTTTGTCTAAGAAAATCAAGCCAATATGATAGCTTATTCGGATCCAACTGTGGAGTGGCCTCTCAACAGCCGTGTATGCCAGATGACTTTCAACAGGACTTTACAGGCCCATAGTAGATCGTTTGCAAATAACAATAATTACCAGCTCCCAACATTATGCACGTGGCCTAGCGGACGAGCAAGCTGGGTGAGGAGAATTTGCTTTAACATAAGGTTGGGAGAACAGAACTGATTGCATTATGTCTTTCCACAGTTAAACAATTCTGGCGCAAAGGTACTACAAAGTTACAGAAATCATGGTCACGTAAGATGCTGATTGTAGCCCTCCCGTTTTGTGCGCAGTAAGGTTTGGTTTTTAAGGCTGTGCTGGGTCAGCTTGTTGGAAGATCATCCAAGGCTGATTCCTTTAAGGCAAAATATGTGGTGGACGGAAGATAAGAAACAAAAGAGTGCCGCTTCAAAGGTTAAATCTTTACCACTTGTCTTTGTGGCCTCTCTCTCAAGTTCAGCTCGCCTCAAACGCAAAGGTTTTTCAGAAGAAGGCTGCTCCCTGGCGGGCGGTGGCGGGAGCAAGTAAGGAAGCCAACCTCCACTATGTTTCTATAGTAGACTTCGACGCTTTTCAACGTACGGTGCAAGAAACACAAGGTTGATCCTCGGCATTCTGGCCTCTGTTGGATATGTGGATAATGAGTGTTAATTTGCTATTGCTGGCAAAGCGCGTGTAGAGCGTCGTCTGCTTCAATGTTTACGTCAATACAACACGCTAGTCCTGCTGTTGGAGCTGCTTTGACCTGTGACATTTCACCTAGTAAAACTCTGCTAAAAAATGCTGAGGGAAGTGTTGCAGTTTCAGTGAAGTGTTTTTAAAGGCCGAGTGAATTTTCCACCGTACCAAAAAAAGTCGCAAGACGAATCTATATAAATAGTGGACAGTATAGCTAAAATACGCGGGTGTATATAACAGTGTTAACGTCCTTCAGTACGTCGCCCGCGAGCCGTTTGAACCCATTGGACAAACCACTCTTCTCGATTTTGACTAGAAGACAGCCTTCCTTCTGATGGC
This sequence comes from Ophioderma brevispina, assembly GCA_023653785.1. Classification (NCBI taxonomy): domain Eukaryota; kingdom Metazoa; phylum Echinodermata; class Ophiuroidea; order Amphilepidida; family Ophiodermatidae; genus Ophioderma; species Ophioderma brevispina. Next base: position 63,111 of record JAMKCH010004405.1, on the reverse strand, counting down.
TGCATCAACCAGACGATTGCTCCGAAATTCATGCGTTATCTACAGACAAGAAGTATATGAGATTCTCAGATTTCACGATGTCATTCTACTTCCTCGTGCTGGTTTTCATGGCCACAACACAGACACTCAACTTATGCTCCTCAGCCTATAGTTGTCAGAGCTTCACGGAAGCTACTACTGATCCTGGAGGATAAAACGCTGGTGTACAGTTCAGAGCTCTCCGCACATTATTACCACCTTACTAAGTTTCTGCCTTCTAAGGAAATCTATGGATCCTCATTAATCATGACCAACGTCTTCATGGCATCACTACAACTAAACCTACAAAACCTTGCAAACAAAGCCAAACTATTTTCCACGCTGGGGTCAACATTCCCTCCATCTATGATGTGCTTGAAATGAAAGTGAAACCTCGTACTGGACAGAAATCGCCTTGTAAACCGCCCCTAGGGCGCAGAAATTCCGGCAACATATTGGGCTTTTCACTAGGAGTAATATCTGACTAATGGATAGCGCAGGATGGAGGACACCCTACACGTTCAGGAATATTTATATGAAAGACGGTCCTTTTTACCCAAGGTACCCACACGTGGCCCCAAAACCATCCTGTCAGCAAAGCAGTCAGAGAAAGAGGAAGGATGCCATGCATCCTTATCAACAGGCTTCTAAGGTGAGGAGTGCCGGTTTTATTATAACTTAGTGCTTTGAAAAGAGGTGCTGATTGTTGTTAAACATGTTATCATGTATCTATACTATGGCAGTATATTGGGGCAAAATCGTTTCAGCTTTCCATTTAAACACTTCACATGGCGAGAAACTCCGCTACTACTGAGACTACCGGGTCCACTTCCTCCACCTAGGACCAGTGTGGCAGTCTGCACTAGTTGGATCATTTCGTAATGTATATAATGGATAAATAGAATTACTCACCAAGGTGTGAAGATTGTTCTATTATTTTTATTTTATACATGTATAATTCTGAATGATCAAGTAGTAAACCTCATCAAGGCCCTTCCCCGCAAGTGGATAGCTTGGGGAAGGCTAAAAAAATGAGCAAAGGATCTGGATGCCAGTGACGTCATATGGTTGGTCGTACCGATGCTAGCATGAGACCGCTACTAGGCATGGGCACACCTAAATTTTAAGTTGTGGCAATAGGGGTGTCTGCAGGCCGTTTGAACACAAAAAATGCATAGTTGGATCATTCGTAAAGTATACATGTATAAAAAAATGAACAATTCACAACCTTGGTGAGTCTATTCTTTGCACATGTTTTGGATCTATCCTTGCATTCAGGCGTGCCAAAAATAACCGAAGAAGGCACGAAGGCAGTTTGCCTTCGGTGGCCCCCTACCAGTTGCCTTAATGCCCTCTAAATTTCTTGCCATTTTGGCCCTATTCATTAACATGTAATTGCTTAATGCCCTTTTACACACTTGAAAATTGCCTTTAAATGGCTGCCGTTAAAAATCTTATTGTGACCCCTGCTTGCATTGAGCATCCATCAACAGGTCCAGTCTGACTTTTAGGTAGGAAGCATTTCTAATTATAAAGGCAAAATTAAGACAACTGCTGCCATTCCCAAGGTAAACGCATGTGTTTTAGGGTGGGAAATCTAAAATACGCACGATTGACGTACCATCAAACATGACGATCGAACAGGAGCATAATCTGTGATTGTTTTACAACTATTATGCAATGCTTTTGACCCTTTTTTCAAAGGGAACTGAGATATATTATGCTATGTGGTCCCAATAGATTTTGCTAAATTAAGCTGGAACTATAATATTGTGTTTTCAAGTTGCTTTAAATGGAGCTTTGGAGAAATACAATATTGTTACCTTTTAAAATGTTATACTAAAGGAGAGCTTGCATGTATTTGGTTGAACTTCATTAGACATTGAAATCGGAACAGGTACCTGTAACACACATAAACAATTTATCTAAGGAAGCATTGGAATATGTGTGTAATATTTAGTTGGACTGTTTTGATTTCCACTTCCAGTCTCTGTAGTTGAGTACAAACAATTGAAGGGCAGCTTCAGTCTCAAAAGTTTAGAATTGCGAGGGTATGTGAGGTACACACAGCAGATACAAACAGGAACAAGGTGAGCGATTGCATGCTTACAGTTACATTGGCAACCATATTCTTGAAGGTCAGTTAGATTTGCATTTCTAGAGTTGTAAATTTATAATGAAAAACTAAAAAATTAAAAAAAAAAAAAAAAAAATAATAAAATTGCAAATTTTCCAAGCCACAATAAAAGGGAAGGAATGGAAAGTAAGTACTAAGTTAAAACTTTTTATTTGTTGAATTTCACCATAAGTGAGAGGTGTGAGTTGTTTGTGTGCACAAAACAGTAAAAGTATATGCAGAGTTGATTCGTGATGTCATACTTGATGATTTAATAAAAGTTTCATTGCCTCATAGTGGATAGCCAGTTGAAACAAGGTACAAGAATTATGTTTTTAATCAAATGGGGGGGTTCTAGTGTACAATGTGCATTTTCAGTAAAGTGTTTAGCCTCAGCTGTGTTGAAAGTATCATTTATTGGATTAAAAAAGAATAAAATAAAACAAATAATACTAAGATCAACAAAAGGTGGTGAGACCGGCTTCATCGCACGCCCCAGTTTTTTCTTTCTCTTTCTCTGTCCCTCCATGCCTTTTGAGTTATTCACTTTCCGATCCCTGTCCTCATAAACCTCTTGACGTCCAACCCTCTGTTTTGATTATGTATTAAAATAGCTACATCCTGTGTACAAATTTTATGAAATTTTTTTATGTTAAAAATGTAGTTTACAAAGATTCTCTATGGAGATTTTGCTAGAGGGGCTTATCATGTAACTCTTGACTTTCATAGGGCTATATGGCAAGATTCTGAATTTTCCAGGGGTGATAGACTCTGCATGCTTCTACACTTTGAGTCATCAACATATAGGCAAATCATTATTTAGCTTTGTTATCCAGTCCGCACACTGAAATTTAATTCCCTTTAAAAACATGAGCTCGTGACACAAGGTGCACCGCACGCACATCATGCCTGGTGTCTGCTGTGGTAGTGTTGTGCTTGGTGTTGGTGCATTGAAACAAAGTATACTTATATCTGTTTTAAAATATTGTGTCCACCAATATTAAAAAGTTGCCTGGTTTTGCAGCATAAAAGATTGCCCTTCCATAGCCAGCCACACAAACCACACAACACACAAACCCCCAAGAACAGTGATGTTGTGTTGACCATTCCTCCCGTCATGCATAGAGGCATGGTTGACTGGCTAGAGATGGAGAACACACAGGCTTGGACTCTTCCAATTTTTTTATAGGGATTTTGTAAAGTCAAAAACTTGGAAACCTCAAATGAAAATCTTGTGTTATTTCAATTCTGTCAGTCCATTCTCAAACAAAAGCATCATTAAAAAAACAATTAAAGCATGACAACTTTTGTTAATATCACGAGGGGAAAACAAATCCTGAAATATATAGCGTACACAAACAGACATGACCGGGGTAACTCCTCAGTGTGAAGTACAGTGGCCCCGGGGACTGTGGGCCCACACACTCGGGGAGTGGAGAATTGAGAACTCGATTGACGAATTCGATTATTTGGCTTATTAACGGCTTTACTATTGCTAAAATGCTTAATAAAATGAGCGTGAAGAAAATAAGTGTACCATACTAGATACAAATTCACAGATTCTGCACAAATATTTGGAGTTGAGTATGAAAGTATAAAAACATTACGAAATCAAAGCCGACATTCAGCTCGACTCCCTACATGCAAGCTTGCAATGCCTCGCAACGGATCAATATTCCGGTTTTGTGAACCAGCAAAAATTGGAGATCTCATGCTCCGTTGGCAGTATTTAAAGGAAAAAAACGTTGGGTCATTCTCTCAACCAATGAAAAAAGTTTGTATCATAGCGACAGGACATTTACAAGAATTTAATTTGTCCAAGGACAGACTGTTTAAATGGATAGACGGGAAATTGGCTGGTGTGTTAAGTGCGACTATCCCTCCGGTACCACGGCGTAATAAATAGTCAATTTCTCTTGAAACAGCAGTAGTACGGCCAAAAAACAGCCCTGTTTTAGGAAAATAGTGGGTCTTTCCCACTCATATATTATTGAAGAGGAATATTTTGAAAAGGACAGTTTTAGCCTAAAAATCCTGTGAGGAACTTTAGAATGATACATTGCAAGCCCACAGTGAAGGAAACGAGTTACAGCAAAACAGGGTAAAACAGCTGCCAATTCCCTGTGTAAAGCAGCTTGACTTGAAACATGTTAAATAAAGACCGAGTGCGTAAGTTTTTCATATGTGCTTAAAGGTGAATCTTCGTGGATTTCAGCACCTCTGTTTTATTCATTCTTCCCTAGATATCCTTGAGACAAGCTTTTTCTCTCCAATTTGAGTTGATCACGACCTTGTGGTTTATGTTATGAGCATAATGCTTGTTTCCACGGTCCCATAGGGGGGCCACTATGCTTAATTGTCAAAAATTGGACAGACAGAAAATACAAAATTGGAATTTGTTACCTATACGGACCAAAATTTGCACGTAAGATTAGGTGTGTAGAGTGTTACACATGGATGGATAACTAATGTTAACGGTTCAGATGATATAAAAATTGTGCAACTTTTTTTAGGTAAGTCAGGGGGGGGGGACGAGGGCTGTGGATCATGAAATGACCCTTAAAGTTGTTCTAAAAAATAAGAGAATAAATTTGCCCCTTAACAACTACTCAGTATCAGCTATTATTATGCATTGGTGTAAATACCACTGTGCAAGGTAGCGCATTTCCCACCCAACACTACACAATACGCAAAAAATATCGCGGCAACTCGTCAAGCAAAATACTCTTGTTATTAGTTTTGAAGCCTTTTAGCCTATTTCTTGTCAAGTCAGGTTCTTCTTGCCTAATAATAATATATGGAGACTTTTTCAGTTTGATAACAGAAAATATCGCCTCGCCAAGACAAATATCGGCTCGTCTTCGACTCGCACAATATTTGATCTAGCTTGGGCGATTATTGTATGTACACACCTCAGCCATCCAATTATTATATCAGTTTCATGGTTTATCCTGTTAGTGGAATATTTAAAAACACATGACAACAGAGTAGGTTTGTGAATGTTATAATGTAATTCGGCTGTTGTTTGTATTCATGAAATCCTGAGATTGCTTTACCAATATTTTATGAGCTTTTATGATTTGTGATGGACAGAGGGTGAGGATGTGATCAGCGTGTAAATTATTCAGTGGCAGGTGGTGGTACATGCATCTGTTCACCCCCACTAGTTCAGGTAAGTTGATCGACCACTCGTGTGTATTACTATCTCGAAGATCTTTCCTCCGCCTGTCGATGATGATGACAAACACGTGACAGCTTTTTTCCCAAGGATCACTACTCTCCCGCTTGTGGGTGTGGATGTGTTGTATCACATATACATACCCTGTGGGGATGTTTACCGTCTTGTAGGGATGTTTTTTCATTGCGGGAATGTTTACAAAGTCCATTCCCCTCAGCTAATTCCGTTCTTCCAGACAGCCGCATCAAACTATTAACATATTTCCGGAATAAATCCTAATGTAGTATTGCACTTTATTCTGTTAAATACAGCCGGTCTCCCAAAACTAATTTAATACAGTTGTCTAGAAGGTGGTTCATTTTTCTTGCACAGTTAGCAGTCCCTAACCTAATAATACGTATTAGTTCCTTAGAGACAGGTTGTTATACTAAATGAAACATATTACAGTATGTGTGAGATATAGTATTGTACTTTATCGGTTAAATACCGCCTGTCAAACAAAATGTTTTAATACAGTTGTCTAGAAAGTGGTCATGTTAACCAGGACAGAAAAAAAATCTGTGCATGCTACGCGTGTGTGTGTGGGGGGTGTGCTTATATGTGTCGGCATGTGGGTGTGTGTGGTTTGTGTGTTGTGATGTGTATATTTTTATTTTATTTTTACTTTTGAGTGCGCTGCTGCGCCGAAACACTGGGTTATGCCGAACCGCCCGGTCTTTCGGCAAACGACCTTGCTGATACGGCACATATTCTGCCGAAACGGCCCGGTTTGTTTCGGCAATTATTCGTGCCGAAAAATGCGGGCTACATCATTACCTTGCCGAACGCCAGGGTTACTTGCCGTTACAATGGGTTATCCAGAGTTCCGGCACAGAGGGAATCCTTATTACAGCGTTGGCGGGTGGTTGGATGTAATAAGTTCTTTTGTCACTGGCTGTATGGACCAGCCGACTAGAACGAAATAGGTGTTCAGTGCTCAGCTCGTTCTGACGGCTAAGTTAGCTTTAAACTATTAATTTTAGGGCCCGTTATTATGTACAAGGCGGGGGGCGCCGGAGAAATTGAAAAAGAGTTTTTGGAAAATTGAATAACCCCCAATGTAAGTTAGCTAATAGGCCTATTGCATAAACCTACATCAGCCATCCCACACACAAACTTGGTAACCTAAATATGATGACTGCTGATATGCAGATACGGTGCTTGGTTTATGAATAATAATTCAGCATGACCCCCTCATCAGAAAAAAATTTTTTAAAATCACATTAAACCCATTTGTCAGTAGAAAATCAGGTCAATCCCAATGTTTGTACTAACCGGACCCCAATAACCAAACCCAAATATAAGTCCTAACCTAATGTTAACCCTAGGTCCTATGGCCATAGTAAAAAACCCAACCTAAACCTTACCAGTGTTGCAACCGGCCTAAAAGCCCTCCTAATCAATAATGGGGACCTTTATATGCAATGGGGGCCATATGTACATCAATGCTATAAACGTATTTACATTCTTTCCAAATCGGCTACCAGCCCTTCTTAATGGGGTCTAGACTATGTGGGTGCTTTTGGCGTTACGGAGATCGTAGTACGTCTTCTTCTGATTACAGACATGTTGTTTCCTAAAATGCCAAAAGCCTGAAGTTTAATGAGTTTCATTGTCATCCTGAAATTTGAGCCCTCAAATCCATTTCATTCCCAAGATATAAACAAAAAACCAACAAATTAGTGGTTAACCATCAATATTAGCACAGTATTGTATAGGGCTTTGCAATGTGCATTATTGCTTCTACCGTCAAAACCGCAAGTTCATTTCCCACGGTACTTGATGAGGCGTATGTGCAAGTGCCAGGCTCTCGTAACAAGTAGAGAACACAATAGACATAAATCGGAACAGGTACCTTTAACACACAACATTTATCTAAGGAAGCATGGAATATGTTTGTAAATATTTAGTTGACTTGTTTTGATTTCCACATCCATTCTCTGTAGTTGAGTACACAATTGAAGGGCAGCTTCAGTCTCAAAAGAATTGCGAGGTATGTGAGGCTACCACACAGCCAGATACAACAGGAACAAGGTGAGCGATTGAATGCTACAGTTACATTTGCACCATATTTCTTGAAGTTTAACATTTGCATTTCTAGAAGTTTGAAGGTATAACATTTTCTTTCAACCTTGCAAATCAGGTATACGAATAATAATAATGCAAATTTTCCAAGCCATAATAAAAGTAAGTAATGGAAGTAATAAGTTAAAATTTATTATTTGTTGAATTTCACCATAAGTGCTGATGTTGTGAGTTGTTTGTGTGCACAACAGTAAAGTATATGCAGAGTTGATTCGTGATGTCATACTTGATGATTTCAATAAAAGTTTCCTTGCCTCATAGTGGATGTGCCAGTGAAACAATGTACAATAATTATTTTTATCAATGGGTGGGGTTTAGTGTACAATGTGCATTTTCAGTAAAGTGTTTAGCCTCAGCTGTTTGAAAGTCTCATTTATTGAGATAAAACAGAATAAACAAATAATACTAAGATCAACAAAGTTTTGATACCTGATTTTGATTATGTATTAAACTAGCTACATCCTGTACAAATTTTATGAAATTTTTTTCTTAAAAATGTAGTTTACACAGATCTCTATGGAGATTTTGCCATAGAGGGCGCTTTATCATGTAACTCTTGACTTTCATAGGGCTATATGGCAAGATTCTGAATTTTCCAGGGGTGATAGCCTCTTGCATGCTTCTACACTTTGGTCATCACCATATAGGCAAAAATTATTTAGCTTTTGTTTATCCAGATCCGCACATGAATTTAATTCCACTTTAAACATGCGCCTCTTGACACAAGTGTGCACCGCACGCACATCATGCGCTGGTGTCTGCTGTGGTAGTGTGTCTTGGTGTTGGTGATGAACAAAGTATACTTATATCTGTTTTAAATATTGTGTCACCACATATTAAAAAGTTTGCCCTGGTTTTGCGCATAAAAGATTCCCTTCCATAGCACGCACACACACACACACACACACACACAAGAACAGTGATGTGACCTTCCTCCACGTACATGCATATAGGCCTGGTTGACTGGCTAGAGATGGAGAACACAGGCTTGGACTCTTCCATTTTATTCTATAGGGATGTAAAGTCAAAACTTGGAAACCTCAAATGAAAACTCTTGTGTTATTTCAATTTCTTCAGTATTCTCAACAAAGTCATCATTAAAAACAAGACTTACAGCATGACAACTTTTGTTAATATCCCGAGAAAACAAACTCCTGAAATATATAGCGTACACAACAGCCATACCGGTAACTCCTCAGTGGTGAAGTACAGTGGCCCCGGGACTGTGGCCCACACACTCGGAGGAGTGGAGAATTGAGCACTCGATCTGCACGAAATCGATTCTTTTGGCTTATTAACTGCTCTTATATCTGCTAAAATGATAAAATGAGCTGAAGAAAATAATGTACCATACTAGATAAATATCCACAGATTCTGCAATATATTTGGAGTATGAAGTCTAAACATTACGAAATCAAAGCCGACATTCAGCTCGACTCCCTACATGCAAGCTTGCAATGCCATAGCAACGGATCAATATCCGGTTGAACCAGCAAAAATGGTAGCTCATGCTCCGTTGGCCATTATTTTAAAGAAAAAACCTGGGTCATTCCTCTCAACCAATGAAAACAAGTTTTGTATCATAGGAAAGGGAATTTCCTCAAGAATTTAATTCTGTCCAAGGACCTGTAAAATGGCTAGACGGTTAATTGGCTGGTGTGTTAAGTGCGACTATCCCTCCGTACACGGCGTAAATTAGTCAAATTTCTCATTCAAACAGCAATATTACGGCCAAAACAGCTCCTTTTTTTTCAGGAAAATCGTGGGTCTTTCCCACTCATATAATTATTTGTAGGAATTATTTTGAAAAGGACAGTTTTAGCCTCAAAATCCTGGGTGATGAACTTTAGAATGATACATTGCAAGCCCACAGTGAAGGAAAGAGTTACAGCAAACAGGTAAACAGCTGCCAATTCCCTGTGTAAAGCAGCTTGAAAACATGTTAAAGACACTATCAGTGATTTGCTAAATCAGCAAACCGAAAAAATCATCAAAAATCAGATTTTTGCATGTATGTAACAAGTACAGGTATCCTAACATACCCTGCAAATGATAAGACCAGAAGCTTTTTTTTTTTTTTTTTTTTGCCGACATTCAGCTCGACTCCCTACATGCAAGCTTGCAATGCCATAGCAACGGATCAATATCCGGTTGAACCAGCAAAAATGGTAGCTCATGCTCCGTTGGCCATTATTTTAAAGAAAAAACGTGGGTCATTCCTCTCAACCAATGAAAACAAGTTTTGTATCATAGGAAAGGGAATTTCCTCAAGAATTTAATTCTGTCCAAGGACCTGTAAAATGGCTAGACGGTAAATTGGCTGGTGTGTTAAGTGCGACTATCCCTCCGTACACGGCGTAAATTAGTCAAATTTCTCATTGAAACAGCAATATTACGGCCAAAACAGCTCCTTTTTTTTCAGGAAAATCGTGGGTCTTTCCCACTCATATAATTATTTGAAGTAGGAATTATTTTGAAAAGGACAGTTTTAGCCTCAAAATCCTGGGTGAGGAACTTTAGAATGATACATTGCAAGCCCACAGTGAAGGAAAGAGTTACAGCAAACAGGTAAACAGCTGCCAATTCCCTGTGTAAAGCAGCTTGAAAACATGTTAAATAGCAGATGTGCGTAAGTTTTTCATATGTGCTTAAAGGTGCATTTCGTGATTCCAGCACCTTCTGTTTTATTCATTCTTCCCTAGATATCCTTGAGAAAAGCTTATTCACAATTTTGAGTTGATCCCGACCTTGTGGTTTTATGTTATGAGCAAATGCTTGTTTCCCACGGTCCCATAGGCCACTATGCTATAATTTGTCCATAAATGGACAGAAAATACAAAATTGCGAATTTGTTACATATACGACCAAATTTGCACGTAAGATTAGGTACACATGGATAACTAATGTTAACGGTTCAGATGATATAAAAATCTGAACTTTTTTTAGGTAAGTCAGGGGGACGAGGCTGTGGATCATGAAATGCCCCTTTAAAGTTGTTCTAAAAATAAGAGAATTACATTTTCCCCTTCACAACTACTCAGTATCAGCTATTATTATGCATCTGGTGTGCAATACTGCAGTGCAAGTAGCGCATACCACCCAACACTGCACAATACGCAAAAATATCGGGCAACTCGTCAAGCAAAATACTCTTTTTATTAGTTTTGAAGCCATTTTAAGACTATTTCTTGTCAAGTCAGGTTCTTCTTGCATAATAATAATAATATTGGATGACTTTTCAGTTGATAACAGAAAATATCGCCCTCGCCAAGAAAATATCCGGCTCGTCTTCGACTCGCCCGATATTTGATCTAGGCTTGGGCGATATTTTCTGTTATCAACCTCAGCCATCCAATATTATATAAGTTTCATGTGTTTTATCCTGTTAGTGGAATAAAACACATGAAACAGAGTAGGTGTGAATGTTATAATGTAATTAGGCTGTTGTTTGTATTCATGAAATCCTGATTATTGCTTTAATCCAATATTTTTATGAGCTTTTATGATTTGTGATGACAGATGTGTGAGATGTGATCAGAGTGTAATATCAGTGGCAGGTACCTGCATCTGTTCACCCCCACTAGTTCAGGTAAGTTTAGATAGACACACAGTGTATTTACTATCTAGCATATCTATACTACGCATGTAGATGAGAAAAAAAAGTGACAGATTTTTAACAAGGATAAATAATATAAAGCTTGTGTGTGTGGATGTGTGTGTATCACATATTACATACCCTGTGGGGATGTTTATAAGTCTTGTAGGGATGTTTTTTCATTGAGGGAATGTTTTAAAAAGTCCACTTCCCATAAGCTAATTAAGTTCTTAAAGACAGCCCATCAAACTAATTAACATATTACGGAATAAATCCTAATGTAGTATTGCACTTTATTCTGTTAAATACAGCCTGTCTCCCAAACATAATTTAATACAGTTGTCTAAGAAGGTGGTTCATTTTAGCACAGTTAGCAAGTCCCCTAAACTAATTAATACGTATTAGTTCCTAGAGACAGCTTGTTATCCTAATGAACATATTACAGAATAGTGTGATATATAGTATTGTACTTTATTCTGTTAAATACAGCCTGTCAAACAAAATTTAATACAGTTGTCTAAGAAAGTGGTTCATTTTAACACAGGAGAAAAAAATCTGTGCATGCACGCGCGTGTGTGTGTGGGGGGTGCTTATATGTGTATGCATGTGGGTGTGTGTTGGTTTGTGTGGTGTGATGTGTATATTTTTATTTTATTTTTACTTTAGAGTGCGCTGCTGCGCCGAAACACTGGGTTATGCCGAAACGCCCGGTCTTTCAGCAGATGACCTTGCTGTACGGCAAATATATCTGCCGAAACGCCCGGTGTTTCGGCAATTATTCGTGCCGAAAATGCGGGCTACGTCATTACCCTGCCGAACGGCAGGGTTACTTGCCGAAACAATGGGTTATCCCAGTAGTTCGGCACAGAGGGATCCTTATTACAGCGTGCGGTTGTTGGATGTAATAAGTTCTTTTGTCAATTGGCTGTACGGACACAGGATGACACGAAATAGGTGTTCAGTTGACTCAGCTCGTTCGACAGGCTAAGATTAGCTTTAAACTAATAATTTTAAGGGCCCGTTCATTATTTACAAGGGAGGGCGCCCGAGAAATTGAAAGATGTGTTTGGAAAATTGCATAACCCCAATGTAAAGTTAGCCTACATAGGCCCTATTGCATAGAACCCGTACACCCATCCCACACACACACAATTAGGTACATCATATGATTTACTGCTGATATGCAGATAGGTGCTTGATTTACTGAATAATAAATTTAGCATGACCCCCCCATCAGAAAAAAATTAAAATCACATAACCCTATTTGTCAAGTAGAAAATCAGGTCTAATCCCAATGTTTGTACTCACCGGACCCCAATAACCAAACCCAAACCTAATTCCTAACCCTAATCTTAACCCTAGGTCCTATAGGCCCTATAACCCAACCCTAAACCTTACCAGTGTTGCAACCGGCCTAATAGCCCTCCTCAATAAAGGGGACCTTTACAATGGGAGCCATATGTATATCAATGCTATAACGTATACATTCTTTCCAAATTCGGCTACCAGCCTTGCTTATGGGGTCTATGTGGGTGCTTTTGGCGTTACAAGATCGTATTTACGTCTTCTATTACATACATGCTTGTTCCTAAATGCCAAAAGCCTGATTTTTAATGAGTTTCATTGTAGAATTGTCCATAAAATCACGAAAAATGCGTAAACACGTGCTCTACACATCAACAGCACGTTATTTTCCACTTCCCTTCTCCTCTGCCGAATGCCCCGGTACTTCGGCACTGCCGAAAGTAGGTAAATTCGGCACCGGGTATTTCGGCAGCCGGGTATTTCGGCAGCCGGGTATTTCGGCACAACAGCTTTTAGTGTAAAGTGTGTGGGTGTGTTCGGATATGCTATGTACAGTGTGCATTTAAAATCGTATGGTTTAGATGCTAACTATCTGAAATATATGTCCATCAAACTGGCACTTGGTGCAGTTGCCTAGGTAACCTTGTGGTAATGAGGGGGCAAAAGCCCGGTAAGGGGAAAAAGTCATTCTGATCGGAGAGTAAATAGCATCCAAAACAGGGGGAACTCCTGCCTCCTATTGACTATACCACTGACTTGGTGGCTAGCTCTTATACCCATATGAGTCAAAATATGCTAAAGGATAATAGAGTGTGACATAAAAGTAAAAGTCATTTATTTTTGTCTCCAACCAGGTTAAAATTACACTATATATATTCACCTTTCATAATACAGAAACCACAAGATAGTTAAGGACCCAAAACTTATTGAATTATCTATTTTCTTAAGACCTGAACCACTTGCGTATATATTTGACGGACAAAATTTGGATGATATTTGTCTGTTTTGGCCATATAAGTCATAGATAACTGGTGTTTCTGAGTTTTATGAGTACATCATAACACTACCTTTTTAATGCTTAACAACAAATATTCAATGTGAATATCAGTATAGGTTTATCAGCCTTCCAAATATTAGGAGCCTTTCACTAGGTCACATCGGGAACTTTGCAGTTGCAATTTAAATGTCTCTACAGCAAAATTGTGAGAATATTTTTTTTTAAATTTCTAGTAAAGACATCAAATATTGGCACTAGTGGTTAAAAGTTATATTAAACCTAAAGAACTTTAAATAAAAACAATATGTGAATTAATTTTCGTATGTTATTTGACGGACACATCATTTTGCGTACATTATTTTGATGGCACATCATTTTGCGTATGTTATTTTGACCGACACATCATTTTGCGTACGTTATTTTGACGGACACATCATTTTGCGTATGTTATTTTGACGGACATCCATAATGTAGATTTTAATTATTATGACTCACGTGCACTAATGTCAATTAAAAAACTGTTTATGACATACGTTAAAGGTGGATGGCCCGATTTAAGGATACGAAGTTTTCATCTTGATAGATTGGCCTTCACTCAAAAACCTCATCTGTAAAGTTTTGCACCGATATTTCAATACGTTTTGATGCGAGAGCTAAAAACGTGATTTTGTAAGCCCCATAGAGTACTGTGTAACATTAATATTGTCGCCAAATGGGGCGCATTTTTGCCTCATAACTTCCAACAAACTCCTTTGCTCTAAGATTTCATAGGGTAAATGAGAAAATATTAGCTTTCTTCTGATATCAAAAATGTTGACTCCATCCGTAAAATCTGGGGCTTCTGGGGACGAGGTAATTAGCGATCGTACGGCCATGGAACCTTTTAAAGTCTGACTCATAGATTTCGAAATATTATTTTTTTGTTGTAAATTGAAAAATAGTCAACTAGAACTGAAGATAGTAACCTACAATGCCAATTCCGAAATTTTGAGAAGAATCTGATTTTTCGTTTGATGCATAAACCTTTAATTGTATCTTACGTCCCATAGGAATCTGTGTATAACAAAAATTCCGGATCCGGAATTTTATAACAAAGTTGTGAATTTTCTATAATGAAGTATGCGATTTAACTTAGCATTGTCAACACCCGTGATTAGTAAGATTGACAAGCATTATTACATGCCAAACACGATTTTTTTGAAATGTGAGGGCGCGCCTCCTCAGGAATCTCGAGTTCCCGGCCTTTAAGGCATAACAATGTTATATACACAACAAAAACATAAGGAAAACATTTGTAATGATCGATTTATCACATCTGCATATCCTAGAATTTCCCTCTATCAAACCTAACCTACGTTCAAAATACCGTCAAAATTATTATGAACGACACAAGTACGAATCGCGTGTCCGTCCAAAACACCAGTTCGAGAAAGTGTAATAGAAGAACCTCCTCGCCAATATGGTGTAATGAGGTTAATTAACTTCTGATAACTAGTAAATTTATATCAGTGTATTCACATTAAACGAAGCATTATTAATACGATTCTGCTGGTAAAATACCTCGTAATTGCTATTCCTGACGTACGTTATAATCGTTTCGTTGTGGCTCGATTTGACAGACCACACGTTCCGTCTGCTAAGCCCGCCATTAACAGATTTCTTGAACTCTGTGGTATGTGTGTTGCACTTCCAGGTTTGTTGTGAAAGGTAGCACACCATTTTTAGCTATGTCATAGGTTTTGATCGTCTGCAAGCTCATTTTTTTACATATTTTATTCTTTGACGGACGATGTCATCATTTTTTAAAATGCTTCTAACTTTTGTTTAATGTGATGCAAAATGATATTAAGCGGCACTGGCACATTTTCACAAAATATGAAATTTCTTCAATTTGCTCTCAAATGATAGTCTAGGCCATTGGACGAACAGAGATATATTTTACACATAAAAATAACATACCAAAAACAGATAGGGACATTGATATGAGGATAAAGACATCCAGGTAATTTGTAGGCCAACTTTTAAGTTTTCCATAACTTAATCAACAAATGTGTATATTACATGAATATTTTTGACTCGTACCTCACGATATTAAAACCACAAAGTTATAGACCGATCAACCAGCGTGCACAGCGTGGGAACATGCATCCGGCGTGCGTGTTCTTGTGTGAAACGCCATTTTCGTCGTCTGCTGAATTTAACGTCGCCGGCGACGTTAAATTATAAAATCGTTCTGTTTACCCATAAGGAAGCTGATTTGGTCTTATCATTTCGGGTGAGGGCTTTTGTATATAAAAGCCTTACAACCATGCAAAAATAATCGATTTTGAAAAATCTTGAGGGCGCACTATTTTTCAAATGTGCCAGTGTCCCTTTAAATAAGCGTGGATAACTTTAATTCAAAACATTTAAATGTTTTTGTGCTCTTATCTATAACCTCTCTTTGGCAAAAGCCAATACCCCCTTTCCAAGATATTTCTTTGACAGACGCTATAACGTACGCAAGTGTAAATTTCAATCAGGATTTTTTAAAGGAAGGAACCTCTTATTAGTAATATTTCCAGATTATTATTCCAGAGTTACTATGTTACTTTATGTCCTATAATGGAATAAACTGTAATCTAGTATTGAGGTTTATTCCGTAAATGAGTAGAAAAGAGGATTTTTCTAGTTTAGTAACTTTATAGGCCTGCGGCGCAATCCTCTTGGATAAGAAAAATGAGTAAAAAAAACTGAAAAAAAATAAAAAAATTATTTTAAAATGTCTAAAAAGTGTCTTTTTAAGACTAACTAACTATCGAAATATTGCTGCTTTGAATGGATTTGGTTATTAAACTGTTACAAGCGTGACAAAATGTGAATGTCTTCCGTCACCGCCGCGGTAACAACGTACGGGCCATGATGTGTGGTAATTATAGGTTAATAACTGTGAATTTACTTCATCAAAATCTCAGCGCGTGTGCATTGATTTATCCCATTTTTCTCGCAAGAAGTAAATGCGCAGTTATTAACCTAATTCATACACGACAAAAAACAAAATAATTTGCCTTAATTAGTGATAAATAGTAGTTTTAAAAATGTAATTTATCATGGAAATTAAAAGCAAATTTCCCACTGAGAAAAAAAATCAGTCCTGCGCGACGCACACTCTTTCGAAAACACCTTGCGCAGTATGCGGAGTGCAACTGGGCATTTTCAATCCACTCGCGGTACATTCGCATATTTTGTTAACGGCTTCACTGATTTGCTGCTGTATATGCGTAAATACGCAGAGTGTATGAATTCATGTGAACGGAGCCAATCTAGGTAAGGAAATAGTACGACCAAAATTAGCCACACATTTCCCCTTTTTTCTGTCAATACATTAAAAATAATAAATTTTGTTTACCAATCAGTGTGCCTCTTTCATCCCCGATACAAATTCTCATTTTGAGGCAAGGCCTGCCCTGGTATTCATCTTCAGCATCCGCGTTGTTTAGATGTTGTTTTTTGAATGTGGCAAGGGCTCAAATTGATGAGGCTCTGCCACTCGCACTGCAATGTGTGCAGCAGAATTTTGCACGAATTCTGTCTAATACTTGGCCGTCATCATCATATTCTGCACACAGAATTTCTACCTCGTACTCCCCATCTTCTTTATTTTCAAAATTTGACATTTTTGTTTTGCCAAAGCTCATTCAAAATTGCCACACTCACTACCAATTTACAGTACAGTCAGTTTATACTAACAACCTAGCAATATCTGGGTCTTTGGCCATCCATTTGTTTCACAAATTACATCACACAAAAAGCGCCCAATTTCTGATGTCGCTGCCAGCGTTTTGTCCGAGGAATAATTATGGTACTTCAAAATAACCCCTTCTTTTACATAAAATGTATAGATTTTGTTGTTTAAACATGTCAGATGCTTATATAAAGTGTCAATTTGATATATTAATGGCTACTTTCGAAAATCATACTGCCCTTTATTCTGGGTCCTTTAAATAAGGACACAGAAAGATAGTAGTACCCAAAATTACCCTTGAGCATATTTTGACTGAATGTTTTTTGTGGCAACTTCTTAAAAGGCTGACTCAGAGATTTTGAAATATATTTGTTTTGTAGTAATTAAAAATAATCACCTAGAGCTGAAGATTGTCACCTTAAATGCTTATTTTCAAAGTTCAAGATGAATCATAGTTTTCATTTCACGAGTAAACATTTATGCACTGTATACATCACCTAGGATACCGTGTAATAACAAATTCCAGATCCGGAATTTTATATACAACGTTTTAAGTTGTAAATGTATATGAAGGACTTCAATTGAGCTTAGTTGTTCACACAGTGATTAGTAATCTATGGACACGCATTAATGTATATGCCTGAGACTAGAAAACTAGCTTTGCTTTCGTTACAGGGTTGTTCTCGTGGTGTTACTCATACAGGCGACAAATGTGCATCCAATAAGCTCCTTTCCGTCTTTCCAAAGATGACGTGTCCTTCTTGTGACTTTCCTTAAGTTGCAAAGCGTTCCTCGCTGTTTTTAACAAATGAGGAACATCGGAAATAAAATATATGTTCCGGTCTCTGCAAGGCGATTTGGTATACAGTTCACTGGTTCTCCGGAGGCACACTCCTCATTCCGTTGCTTTTCAAAGAGTTCCCTGTCTGATCAGGCCCCCTCACAATGTCACAAATAGTACCTTTTGGATACAGCATCGATTTCCAGCATTTCCACTGGTTCGGCCACAGTATGTTTCACGATGTTGTGGCGGTCAGCCTTTTGTACCAAAAACAGCCAGAGGGAATTTAAGGTTGGTTGTTGCACCTCTAATCATCACAACTAAGGCGCTTG
Organism: Ophioderma brevispina; assembly: GCA_023653785.1. Lineage (NCBI taxonomy): Eukaryota > Metazoa > Echinodermata > Ophiuroidea > Amphilepidida > Ophiodermatidae > Ophioderma > Ophioderma brevispina. The sequence goes on along the minus strand of JAMKCH010004405.1, from coordinate 44,941 downwards.
TCAGGCCAAGTTATGCTCTACTCAATTTAAATTATGTTCCAAAACCCAAGATCTGGTTGCTTTGTCGTCGATGTCCGTATAACAATACGTCGTTCGTTGTTTTGCGCATAGCCAGTCGTCTTTCACCTTTATTTCTCCTGCAGGAGGCCCCCATACTTTTTTCCAGGGTTTTCTTCTTTTCTTACACATTGCTCTGGCGTCACATTCTTTCACACCAATCAAGAGCCACATTTTTCAAGGGTGGAAACCAAGCTCACTTGAAATACAGTGACTGACTGGTAATTATACAGAGTAACGTCCACTTTGGCAAGGTTCTAAATGCCGATTCCCGCATTGCTTCATATGCTTTAGATGATTTAGCGAATGTAGAGTGCCCACTTTACTATGAGTGGATGCCAGCGCATTGCGGACTTCTCCTTCAATTTTGGGGTTATACTTCACCTGTTCCTCCCAAATATTCGTTGAAAACGAATAGTGGTCTGTAAATTCAAGTCTCAAAACATGAGAAGTAGTGTCTTCACCAAGATGCATTTACTTGCTCTCAACACTGTCTGCCTTTGTACTTTTCTTGGCCAGCTCCATTGGATTTGCTAGCCTTTGTGCTCGGCAATTCAGTCTCTTGCACTTAGCCTTCATTAGCTTCATTTTTTTTCTCCAGCTCTGACCTCGAATGGCACAGTGTGTTTTTTAGATTGTCAAGTACTTCTGCTTTGGTGACATATAGGTGGCTTCTTGGCCTATTTTTCCTAGACTCACAGCACGCCACTTGTTGATATCCACATCTGACATCTCCCGACCCATTGTTAAGTGCGCACGAATTGGAGCGGATTGTCGCCTCACTATTCTCCCCCCCCACAGTCACTTTCTAAGTAGGACTTGCCCTTTAAAACCAAATTGGGCAACATACTCCTCATCTGGAGTCCCCTGCAAACACATACTGTTGCGGTGAATTCAACAAAATTACAATTCATCAAAGGTGTTAACTCTTGTCATGTTATGTAGACATGAATGAGTGAATGGTAACACGCTTTCCATGGACAGTGAGCACTGGCTTTAAATCCACCATCCACGGCTAACAGTCATTTGACTTGAGAGCTTCTTTTTTTCGAGATTGGACTATACTGTAACTTGCGTGTGGTCCTTACAACGTCCTGTCAGGTTAGTTACATACTTCAATTTTGATTACTTCTTGTTTAAGTAGCTGCAGAGTCAAACATCAATCATCTTCAGGCTCATATCTCTGGACAGCAGTCCCTACAATCAAGAAGTATTCGTCAGCATGGAACCCATCTGAGTCATAGGACTGAGGGAGCAAAACATGTGAGTCCAACCTGTCCTTTTCCAGGAATAATGCATTTCACAACTGTCAAAGTTTCCAACATGTCTGCAAGATGTTGACAGCGATTTCCGAGGAGAGTTATGTGGGATAAGAATGACCAGAATTTGATGATTTCGGTGTGGTCGATGTGACTTTTGTGAGTTGTGGTGATACCGCATTTTAAGTTGAGACTCACCTCAGCTTACTGTGGTCATGCAACTGCAAAATTAGGCTGAATTTCTGCACATTCAGATTGCCTGCAGCTTGCTAAGTTTGCTTGGTGCGACGCTGGGCCGGCCTATGTTTTGCCGTTTCTTTTTTGGGCATATTTCTGTAAGAATCATTACAAAAGAAAATCATTACAGTATCATTACAGTAGTACATCTTTCAAACTAGGGTTACAGTACAAATGTTTTTAGCGATTGTCCACTGCTTTCTATTTTCATGGACATCTTCTATAGCGATTGTCCACCGTTATATTTTCAATCTAACTTTTTTACCGGCACCCATATGGACAATTTTCTTATAGCGAGTTCCCCACCACCGCTTTTTATTTCAACCGTGACATTTAAAATATGGACATTTTCTATAGCGAGTGTCCACCGCTTAACTATTTTAAACTACCCTACAGTAACGCGTATAGACATTTTTCTATAATCGGTGTCCACCGCTTCTATTCAAATTATGTTACATTTAATATGGGACCAGTTTCTATAGCGATGTCCACCGCTTTATTCAAACCATGTGACATTAGTATGGACATTTTCTGGTACGGTGTCCACCGCTTTTCTATTTCACATGTTGTGTTTTAGTGTGGACATTTTCTATATTGAGTTCACCCGCTTTTTATTTCAAACCATGTGACTTTAATATGGACATTTTCGCTAGCGAGTGTCCACCGCTTCTTTCAAATTATGTTACATTAATATGGACATTTTCTATAGCGAGTGTCCACCGCTCTCTATTTCAAACTAATGTTACATTTAATATGGACAGTTTCTATAGCGAGTGCCACCGCTTTGATTTTCATCTATGTTATTTTTTACCATTGGACAATTTCTATCTGTGAGTGTCCACTTTCTTTCTTACTTTGAATTGCATTTCTAGTAGGAGATTTTTTTATACGAGTAGCCCTGAATTTATAACCCCAAATGCTTGTACCAGATTGTTACATAGTAAACCTTAACCCTGACCCTTAACGCTAAAGGGTATTCCATGTTACTTACTTTTTACATTTTGACAAAATTGGCAGTATGGAATGTCCTAAATACAACTGAAGCAAGCTAACGGACTGATTCCTATTCCTCTACATAATACTTTTTGACCCATTTTTGATCAAATCACAAAAAACATTCGATTTGGTAAGTATACTAAGGTATTACTGAAACCCCCCATTTTAAAATTATTTCTAAAATTAACCTCTACTCACTGACTATTGTGAAAAATATGAAAACAGAAAAAAGGGAAATCCCTGCTTATCTTACCTTGTGAAAATTAAGCCAATGGATCCATACACTCTTGCAAAAACACCTGGCATTATAATGTTTCAGCTAGTATGTGGTGAAACGGTTGCAGCAAGACTGAACAGCGATTTCTGAAATTATGCCAAAAATTCAATAGTTCCATTAGATATGAATGATAAATAATAATCACAATGTGACTATAATTGAACTTAAGTGTTCATTTTGATGTGTGGTAAAACTAGGCCCTCCTATAAAAGTACACTCCGCTAATCAAAGGGCAAGCATTTAACATAAATTTCACAGAAATCTAATCTCTTTAAATTTAAAATTGGAACGAATCAAGTTAAAACAAATTGACTGAATTGACCGCAATGGGAAAGCAAACCTTGTTTATGACTTTTATTGGTATTAAATGTTTACAATTCCAATCCTAGGCCTAAATTTTTAAACATTATACCAAGTATGCCCAGGCCTACAATGTAATAACCAGAATTTGTGCATACGTGATTAACTCATGTTAAGAAAATGAGGGGCCAGGAATCAAAACCAAATATAAAAAAAGTGATTTTAATTAGAAATACAAATCAAATCATTTTAAATCAAAATGTGCTTTTCATAATAAATCAATAAAATGAAAATTTTTGTATGTATAAAATGTATGACTATGAGTTACACTATTTGAAAAGAGCGACATAACACTTCAGAATTCCAAATAACCATGGCTGGGGGACTAAGTTGATATAATTTTAACCATTCTAATTCCAGACAAACACAATCAACCATTTTAAACCAAAAATGTGCTTTTCGTAATGATAAAATCAATACTAATTACATTTTTGTATATATACATAACAATTAACGACTCTGAGTTACGCTTTTGAAAAGCGTAATAGACACGACTTCAGAATTCAAAATATCCATGGCTGGGGGACTAAGTTTGATATAATATGACGCGATTCTAATTAGACACAAAAGAACCATTTTTAACCAAAATGTGCTTATTCGTAATGATAAAATCCATACTAAATTACCCTTCTTGTAATGTTAGACATGTATACATGGTATGACTTTGGAGTCTTAATTGGACACTCAGAATTCAACTATCCATGGCTGGGGATGCCGGATGTTGGATAATATGACACGCTTCTATAAAATCAACCATTTTTAACCAAAATGTGCTTTCGTGAATAAAAAATCAAGAAATCAATACTATTAACAATTTTGTAATGTTTAATAGTCTATTTGGGTAAAAAAAAATTGCATTTTGAAGTGTAGACTGTTATGCTACCTTCCTTTGTTTAATCTTGCTCTAATGGCAAAAGTAAACAGTTGAAATTTTACGATTTCCCATTCCAATCACATGAAATACTGCCAAAGGTACGCAGAAAATTAAAGTCCCGAAAGTGCCATTTTTGGTTGAAAACTACAAATTAGTGAAAACATCTAAGCAAAACAAGTTCCCCATGACCTTAATCAAGATGTCCCAAAAGTACTACAACAATTAAAACGTGAACAGGTCTAATTTTTGTAGTTAATGCACAGTTTCAGATATTTTTGCATATTCTGTGAAATTCCTGCCCATTTTGCAATTTAGCTCAAAAATAACAAAATCATGATTTAAATGGAAAAGGTGAGAGACTTAATTAATAACTACCTGGCGGTTACGCGGTATAAACCTTATATTTTACGAAAACCCTTGCTTCGAATACCACAACAATGCGGTTTTTGGGTATTGAAGCCAAATCAGTAAAATTGACCAATTTTTCACGGAAAAACGTAAAGGTGCAAAATTTTGCACCGTACACGATACGCTACACATGCTATACATTAGTTAACCAGTGTTTCGACGGAACTCAGATACCGCTCAAATTACCGATTTCAGGGGAAAATGTAACAGATTCGTGTTAAAATTGTTTTCAAAAGTACATCCCAATATTCAATTGTAAGTTTCGGATCGGATAAATGTAGAAATTTGACGATATTGTTCGGGTCTTTCGGACGAAGTCATTCACTGATGTACGACTCATTTTGTATTGCCCCACGCTCAACAGCGCCGCGGTCGGTCAACATTGTACAGTTGAAAGAGACGTGAGTCGATTACGGCTCAGTTGTGACAATGGATCTCAGCCCGTGCTTCCGATCTCTTAGTTATTCTAGTCTCAGGTTTAATGCAAAAAAAAAGATTGATTTGTTTGAAAAGATGTGGCCTCATCGGAGAAATCTCTGAGTCAGGCGTTAGTGGTTATGTTTGTGGACTATTTCAGGCAGGTGGACTTTGCTTTCCTTCTCGCCTTCTGAAAGATGCAAGTTACAAGTACCGTAACGTAAGTAGACCTGTACATTTTATAGCAATTGGTGCGATACACACAGACCTCCCTATAATGATTTGGCGTTATTCTGTGTTTTTTTGGCCCTAATTTGGTAACCATTGACCTTGGGTCTCTTGTGTCATTCTACACACATTACTGCAAACTACATTCCATAACAATTGTGAGGTGCGTAACCCACCAACCCACCTTTAAATGAACTCTATGGCTGGTATTTGAAAAGGAGGGACTAGGCTTTAGACCTGGGTTGAACCCAGGTGGGGGGTGTAGTCCTACATGAGTGGACTTTTTTCTTTCAATACGTGAAAGTTAAATGTAATGGGTGAGAAAAATTTCCTCTGGATGGGCCATTCCGGCCATCCATGAGGAATGTCTCACCTGCTGTTAAAGCACATTTTTAGAGTGTGTGGAAGGAAAAAGGTCCACTCATTGTAGGATAACCTGGTTACCCAGGTCTAAAAGTTAGTCTCCATTTCAGATACCAGCCTGAGGCCGCCTAGGTGTTATGCATTTAGGTATCTCTGCTAAAAGTATTAGGTAGGAGAATGAATGAGTAGCCTATTGTGCATGTCAATTTGCTTAAAGAGACGTGAGGAACATTTCCAGAGAGAATTGTCCCCATTTTTTTTTCAAACCCAGGTTTTTTGGCATATTTGGATGCTTAACAATGTATTGAGATCACACCTGAAGGGACATAAGCCAAAATAGCCATCTTTAGTAATAAGATTGTGCGCGACAACAAATCAAAGCATGATTTTTCTTTCGGGACGATTACGATTAGAAAGCCAAGTTCAAAAACAAAGGTTGCAGTTTCTTTTGTACTTGTTTGTGCATAAACTTTCGCAAACATCCACGTAGGTGGTCTAAAACGATTCCAGTGCAATATGAGAGAAATTTGTATCAAAAAATCTGCTCCTGTCACTTTAATAGTTGGTAGTTGTAAGTGGATCCCATAATTCTGTCTCCAACTGTAGTAAGGATTTATATCACACTTATGTGTGGAGGGGGAAATGGGTAAGAGAAGAGGGGGAAAAGGCAGGACTGTGTCCAAGTCTTAACCTAGTTTTTGCTCTATTCCTTTTAGAGTCTTCCTGATGAGCAGACATCCCTCAATCATGGTTCTTTGTCCAGATCTACGGGCTGCAGAATCATATGCATGTAAGTTAGTGAATAATTGGGGGAGTTTTCAATTTAAATTAAACCACTAGAATTGCTGTTTCTTGGCTTTAGTGCTCACTATATTAAAGAATATAGCTGTGGCCCGCTCCTAAAAAAACTTAACATTTTAGTGACACACACACATACATACAGCACCCCTGCAGGAATGGATTGCTATTGGGTCGTGTCAGCTATGGCTAGCAGGTCAATTATTTTGATGGCTGAGATGAATTATAGATGCATGCCACCAGGAGTAATTGTGAACTGAAAGTGTAATATGAAACATGTATATGCTTAATGTATATTACCTTTGTCTGGCGGTAATAACAGACTGTTGCAGGCAACTCTCTGGCTTGGCCAATGGGAATGAGGAAGCTTGCACACGGTAGTCTTTGTCTTGTGGGCTTGACGAATGGCGTGCTGAAGCTCAATTCAGTTTTGTGATCGAAACTTGGAACCCTGGTGTAACAGTGAACTAATTGGCTTAGAGGTATGGCTATAAGCATTGGTAATGTCTCAGCAAAACCTTCATCTATGATCGGAATAAAGAGTGTACTTTATGTGTTCCTGTGACTATGGGATTGGTGCATGTAGGTTGGAAATCAGCTACCAAAACCCAATCATGATCAGAATAATGGCAATCCAGTCCATGACTTGAAGTAATTTCTGTAGCTCCTGATGGTGCAATACGTATATATGATCACGTGCTGATGCCAGATATGTGTGTTGAATAGTGACTTGCTGGTGGAAATTGCGTGCTCTTAGTTTACTCTGTATGGTTCCAGTGTGTGAAGAACAGAGCAATCTTCATTGAAGCTCCAAGAATGAGCGTTGGTAATTGAGGCAGTTGGTCCTAGGACATTGTTATTTGCAGATCGGAAAGGATCTTTGCTAGGCTTGGATAGCTATACACTGCTACAATGTAGCTGGTGGTGAATTGGAAAGCAAGTTTTGGTATTCTGAAGATGCTTGAAAGCATTGTTTGTAGTCAGATTGTCTGCTGGTTGGAAGGATGACGAGGCACACCACCTGGAGTGTGGTTGAGTTGAGTGGATGCTTGTGCTTTTTATCACCACGGTAGATTGTTTACCGTCAGGGGGAGTGAGTGACGATTAAAAGTGGAGGTCAACCATGTTTCGGTTTAATATGGTAATGTTTGGACTGTTTGTATACGGTCATGATTAAGATCAGAGTAGTCTTGACAAGTGATCTTGTATTAACCCGGACCGGTCTTGTTGCCGGCCGACGGCCCAAATGCACGAAGGCAATCTATTTTTATTTTTAAAAACTGGCCCAGATGCCGAGAAGCCACATTTTTGCGTTTCATGCATCTCGGCGTTTTCTTTTTTCCCTCACCGGATAAGTAGCGTAAAGTCAATAACGGCCCAGATGCAACGAAAACATCCGCGTCATTTTCCCGAAGACCGGCCCAAATCAACGAAAAACCGTCGCGTCATGTTCCCAGAAGACGGCCCGATGCAACGAAAACTCGCATCATTTTCCCGAAGACGGCCAGATGCCAACGAAACATCGCGTCATTTTCCCGAAGACGGCCTCAGATGCAACGAGGAACATCGCGCCATTTTCCGAAGACGTCCTCGATTGTCAAAAGGAACATCTCGTCGAATGGCAATGAGAACAGGGATAATAATAACTAACTAAAACAATAAATAAATACATAAATAATGGAGAAGATAACTGAGAGATGATGAGAAGATGAAATTTGATTCACAGAGGCGATTGTGGATATCCAGAATGTGTCGGGTCAACCATGGAGATTGCATCAATATCAACGAGGTCCAGAGATTCGAGACGTGTTCTGAGAGTGTTCCTTGTAGCATCAGCCATTTTACGATAACTCTGCTTGTTGGCCTTTTCGTTTTTGGGTTAATGGAAGCAGAAATGCTGAGTGTAGGGTAACTCCTGAGATGTTAAAAGCAGCAGTACCTGTTGGGGCTGTCAGAGTACAATGTATATATCTTGATCCTCTCCATTCTTTGGAGGTCTCATTGCCATTTGGTATATTGCTGTGATCAAGAATGATTTCCCTGTACCTTCCTCTGTTAACAATATAGTTACGAGGATCTGGCTTTGCTACACCTTGAGATTTCTGCTTGTTGTAGATTGGCACCATTTGAGAACTTGTTGAAATATTTTTTCGTTGCTGTGTATATTCATATTTCGGATATACTCCAAGTAGTCATCATTCGGACGAATCCTGGCCACTTTTCTATCGCAAGCTGTGAAGAGGATCTCTATGGTAATAAGCTGCGTGGTTCTGGTACGTGGTTGACTAACCCTTCAGGCTTAGGATTTAATTGGTTGGATCTGGAATGGCTCCTTCAAGCCATCGTCATAAGTTTTGCTGTTGTGTGGGAGCTATCGTATCCGCATGCATGTATAGGTTGGGCCAATATCTTCAATTTGCTGAGTGCATCAATCTACCAACGAGAAAAATTGCTCCAGGTTTGCTGCTGCCTTTGTATTTTTATGTCACTCTTATTGTCATGTTCTTGACTAAGACCATACTTCAAGAGGTCGGTATTTCTGATCGTCATGGTATGTACAACAGCAATGGGCATGGTAGAACTTCTGGTTCCTTTGATTTCTTGAAATTATTATATCGAAGTGTCTAGTTTCTTGCACTTCCTTCTGATGCCCGGTCATTTTCTTAGTGTAATGAATCTCTGGTGCCTTACCAGGCATACTTCATCATGGTTTGTTGTGGTTTGTTATTGTCAACCTTCTCACAGCTGCTGCTACTCTACTTGTTTAGTAGAGGTGGGTTGATATCATTACTATCATTGTTGGCTTCATCCTCATTGTCCAATGTCGAGTCCCCAGTCTTCATCCCAGATGCTTAATATGAATTTTGTACCATTTATTGCCAAAGTTGCAGGTTCCAATGGTCAAGTATCTTTGGTCTGCAGCACATCTTCCGCCGAACTGGTACAAACTACAACATGTTCATCTCAAAAGCCATGGCATCTAATTGGATGCGGGTTTCATCAGGAAGTACAATTCTGTTTGTGTGCAATTTTGTTGGAATGAAACTCACTGACCTTGCTTTTGAACATTGGCAATGAACTTAAACAGAGGAATGGCACTTCCTGTGCAGTAACTTCTCGAGCATTTAGAAATGCTTTTGGCACATCCTTTTAGTTGAGTGCGTCATCTTGGTGGCGAGTTCTTTGGCTACGCTTTAGAGTGACCCCATTTGGTTTTCATCCTTTTAAATGTATGAAACCATGTAGTGTATACATGCACTGCCATTCAAACAGAACGGTTACATCAAGATTAGCCTCCCATGCTTGCAAGATGTGCTTGTTTTATGCATTGTCTTGTTTGCTCTTTGCGGGGCTCTTTGCAAACTACAAGTGGTCCATTACTGAAGTTTGCCAAGTCTGTTGGTGTACGCATCTGATTTAACCTTTGCAGCCTCTAGAATTCCATTTAGAGTGGAGTGATCATCACATTCTTTCGCTCATCATAGATCAACTGCATAGTTGAGCGTGCCTAGTTTTTGTGACATATTTTGTTTCCTGATGGTTGAATCTACATCTTTTGTCTACAGATTTTGTAATCAGAGTGTGATGTTCAGATGCCTTGGAACCGAATCGACAGCTTTGCTTCTTACCCTTTTCGACAGGATGGAGAGTGCGAATGTCTTGCAATGTGGTCACTAATTTATGAGGTGTGGGCTCATGGTTCTGCTGACGGTAGTTTGCAATTCATCATGTTGGTCAATGATGAGATGATGGTTTCATCTCATCTATATCAAGTTTGTGGAGCACCATCTATCATAAGACACAGTGAGCATGGGGTGACCCTCTTTGCTGACCCGATGCGGTATGAAATAATTTCACTTACCAAAGGAGCTGCATTCATGAGAATGATTTCTTGAAATAGTGCATTGAGACGGTGCTGAATGTTTTCAGCAGTTAACTTGTCTGGACGCAGTACTTGCAATTTCCTTCTTCCCGGTAAGGTTGTGGATGTTCTTCACACTCAGTCTCATACCCTGTTGACGTTTTTGGGGTATGCATTGAATGGTGTCGTCCCTTCAAATCACTGCACTCACAGTTAAAAACCAAGTACCAATCCCTAATTGTTTCACTGCAGATAGCAATTTATTACATGGCTTTTTTGCCAGTAGGTGGTGTTCCTCTGAACTGTTTTGAGAACTTATATGCAATCATCTCGTAGAATATGATTTGACAGGTGGGTCAGAATTTCTCATCTCACCTCAGTAAAACCTTGACTTATGCAGTTGCTGCTTTCATTTTACGTACTGCTATGGAAACGGAGTCCCTGACCTGTTTTGTGTTCTGTGATGTATTGTGCATAGAAAACTACTGCTATTTTTTAGCAAAGAAGCCATCCTTGTTCAAGATCCGGGCATTGAAATACTTTTGTTCAGCTTTACTGGTCTCTGGGCATGTACCAAATTGACCATCAGAAAGAGGCTGCGGAAAGCTAGGACCTCAAGTCTTCATCCTCATTATGTTTAGGACGTTTTCCCTTCTCCTGGTGCTAGAATTGAGAATACCATCAGCATCTAATGCTGGGTCTGTTGTTTGTATACATGAGTCCATGGATAGTCCCCGTAGACGAGTCTGTGCAGATTATCTTGCTTCACCCTTCACTTTCCTCATTCTTTTCTTCATTGATGTATTTAATGTACCTGAAATGTCACTTTGCTTCAATGTCAATTGCCATCAGTTGAGTTACGCTGATGAGGCATAACTGAATATGAATCCCTTCCTTTGTGTGATAGCATTTGTTTTGGTACTCTCTGTTGGCAACACTACCTACCTGGAGACTGTGCGGGTGATTTGTATCTGATGAGATTCCTTGCTCTTTCACTTGTTTTGTTGCTGCTGTGCTCTCATCTGTGTTGGCTACTGCTAGTAGATTCTGCTTCCAGAAATACAGATTTTCAGCATTGCTCTCTTGCTGCCAAACTCCTCATAACAACAGCATAATATAGGTGAGGATTGTGTTGCTGCAGCCATTGAAAGATTAATCACTGCTTGTGGGCGTATTGTTTGGAAGCAGATCATGTCCCCCTCTATTCCTGTTTTCGTTGCAAGTTTCATTCCCTGCACTGATGCCAGCACCTGAGGAGTAATTTGGAGAGATTTTTGCTACTGGTTCTTCATTAACAGGTACATTAGGACCACGCTCCTTTGATAGCACTTGTTTTTCCCTCTTGGCAGAAGCCAACATTTTTTAATGGTTACCGTTTTTGCTAAGAGCCCCCCCCTGCTTCTTACGGTAGAAAGACCTTGAAGTTCACATCTTAACCTACTTTTCAACATTGACCTCAAATACCCTTTGACCTTTGCATGTGGCCCTTGACCTCAATATCACATGAGGGTTCCCATGGTGCACCTATTACACAAGTTTTGGTTCCAGTGAACTTCAACTTTTCATTCAGGTGATTTTTCAGGGATTTAAAAAAAAACAGGTAAACTTTTCACACGTAACCGACTTTTCAACTTGACTCAATGAAACCTTTGACATTTGGCATGTGACCCTTTAACCTCATCAACATGGGAGGGATCCCATGGTGCACCTATGACACAATTTGTTCCAATTGTCACCTTCAACTTTTCATTCAGGCGTTTTTTTTAAAAAACTTAACAATTTAGTAACAAACATCCACACCCATACACACGCACAACGGATTGCTAAGTGGTCCCTCCATCAAAAAAAAATGCTATAGCTGGCGGCCCACAAAAATAAACAACCATAACCCCTGGCAGTTTTTCAACGTCCCCCTCGACACAACTTCTTCATATGTATGATATTTACCAGTCTTTCTGGCATTTTCGCACTTGAAGCGTGTTTGGCTGTAACTGAATGGAAATGAAGTGTTTATCAGTACAGTGAGTGTGCCAACTACTGTCACATGTCATACAAAGGAAGTATGGACAATGTTACTGCAATGTGAATCAGAGTCAGGTTAGAAAGAGCACTTTATAACTTATTTAATGTGGTAAGGTAAAATTGAGCTTTTTACTTAACTAGAATCAGATAACTCTAACTGTTCAATGATTCAGATGCCAAACACCTTCATGGTGAATGACAGGTATAGACCCTTATTTGCAACTGGCCATTTCCTTTGCCGTTAAAATGAAGCAAACTGGTGTAACAATGTTAAACTAGTCAAACCTGCTTCACTTATGTAATAAAAAAATATGAAAGCAAGGCATTTTTTGACAGTAGAATGTTGATGAAAACTGCGCTCATCAATGCCAGGAAAGACAAATTACGAAAGGTCCATAACGTCCTTTGAAGTGGAAATGGATCACTGTAGTTAACTTATAGGGATTTGTTTTTAATGTTACAATGTATTACCTTTAAAGCGGCACTGGCACATTTTCCACAAAATATTGAAATTTCTTCAGTTTGTGCTCTCAAATGATAGTCTAGGCCATTGTAAGAACAGAGATATCTTTTCCCACATAAAAATAACATAACCCCAAAACAGATAGGGACATTGATATGAGGATAAAGACATCCATGTAATTTGTAGGCCAACTTTTAAGTTTTCCAAACTTTATCAACAAATGTGTATATTACATGAATATTTTGACTCTGTACTCACTGATATTAAACCACAAACTTTATAGACCGGTCAAACATGTTGCTAGCGTGGGAAACATGCATACGGCGTGCGTGTTCTTGTGTTAACACCATTTCTGTCGTCTGCGCTGATTTACCGTCCCGGCGACGTTAACATTCACCTACACACTCGTTTCTGTTTACCCATAAGGAAAGCGGATTTGGTCTTAATCATTTCGGGTGAGGTGAGGGCTTTTGTATAATAAACTGCAACATGCAAAAATATCGATTTTGAAAATCGTGAGGGCTCACTATTTTTCATGTGCCGTGTCTCTTTAATTGCCGTTTAAGATTTCAATGTTCATTTCAATTGAAATTTGTCATTTTGACATAGTATCATTTATGTGTCGTAACACCTTTTTCACAGTATGTCTGTGGCTGGCAGTATTCGTAATTAAGAGATAATCATATAATATAATTTTTGTTTTCTTTCAAAAGAAGAAAGATTCAGTCCAAACCAAATATGCCACTGTAAGGTTCTTAATCTGAAAAGTTTAGGTTACACCAAAATGTCAAATTCAATATGGTGATGAATGCAGTAATTTCACCATTTATCGGCTGTTATGCTCCCCAGAAAAATCACTATCATGACAGATTGCTCAACCAATTCAATTGAACTGGTTCTTATAAAGAATAAACTTCATTGCACATCATTCCCAAATTTCCAAGTGGTTAGATTCTTTTACATTTTTTTTTTTTCTTTTTAGACTTCCCTTAATTTTTGAGTAATAATTCAAGCCAAGAGGAGTTTTTAAGCAATAAATTGGATTATTTTTTTACCTTATGATTTAATCATGTAATTTTTCGCCCTCTAAGATTTTACCCTGGCCACTGCCCCTGAGAATACATAACAATGTTTCTTAAAAAACTAACATGATTAACTATCCATATCTACTTTGTTCATCACCTAATATGCAAACATTGTTTGGCTTTTGTTATCTGCGGAAGAAAGTGATTCCATTTTACATGCCCGCCTTCTAGCACAGCGTGTCACCGTGCACACATGACGCACTAAACGCCCCCGCTGTGGTAGTGTTTGCTTCAGTTGCTCCTTGCTATTCTATATCATTCTCGGTGTGAAACGTCTTGCCATTTTTGTGATTTACAAAGTATAGTATGTTTTTATGTTGTATTTTTAGACCACTACCGAAGATAGTAATCTGGACTGGATGTCAGTTGCTAGGCAACCTGTGTGTCATGTTGGATTATAGTCTGGATTTTGAAGCGGAGACCAGTGCATTTTTTCACTACATCAAACACAACAGCTATTTGAGAACTTTGTTTGAAATTGCAGGATGGTAGGTATCTAGGATGTGAATTGTTTTTAAAGAGTAGTAACCCAAATGATCATACAAAGCAATAAACAAGCCCCAACCTAAATTCTTATTCTATCAGTATCATTCATGAAATTTGGAACTACTTCTCGCAGTAGAAGATGAATATTTATTTATCTTTCCCTGGAGATGGCCCACGCCACGTAGGTTTGGCAAAAAAAAAAAATTGCGCTTAGCCAGATTCCAACCAGCAACCTCTGTATTGTCAGCATGTGCGCTTGCCACTGAGCTATCACATCCAGGGTTTGGTAGAGACTGATAGTATATCTATCGGGCTAGTCTTAAAAGGTGCCCTCGCTTAACTAAGTAACTAGCGGATTAGCATCAGAATGGTATAATACCTGGAGAACTAAGTATTAAATATCAAAAACAAATATCTAAATCGATTTTAAATATTTTTTTTTTTCAAAATCCATAAATTTTGATGGGTAAAATGGGTTTGCCGATTGAGGTTTAACACACCTTGATATTAAAAAAAAATATGATAAAGTGCATACAAACAAAAACAGTGTGATGTTAAAAAAAGAAAACAAATTAATAAACTAATTCCATTTGTTTTAGTTGAATTTCCATTGCCCTAATCACTTATCTCATTTAATTTTTACTGTTTTTTGTTGCATAATGTTCGTGTTTGTTATGTATTTTTGTTGCATAAATTTAGTGTTTTCCTCAGGTGAAAATCCATAAAAAGTGCGTTTCACGTGATGAAAACAAAATCACTTGGGCTACGGGTGGGAGGACATAAAGTCTATATTTGGAACATATTACTCCCCAACCGATATAAAATAGGCAATAAATCTCAAACAATTTAATATCTATCTCATCCCAAGATCATCTCAATACCTTCATATAGTTTTAATTTGAGTACGATCTATTTATTTTATGCATTTATTTTGTTTATTATGTTCAATATCAATGTTGTTTATTATTTGGTGTATTATAGTTGTAATGACCATTTCTTGCCGGTATAGTTTGTATTGTTACTTGCTTTCTTTTAACATTTTGTTTTGGGGAAACCACTTCTGGATATTGGTCCTTGGTCTTCTCCTCCTACTGTTTTTTGTATCCTTGTATCCTTAGAATTTTTAATATATGGAAAATAATTATGATATCTGAAATCTTTTGGAATTGTCACATACAGAAGTATATCATTAGTGTATCTTTTGCATCGTTTCCTGACATTTCCATAACTCTGTACTTGTAGGCCGACATCAATCAATGCCCTGGCTCTACTATGACCGTGATGAAGAAACTGAAAAACATCCTATTTGACACCAAATCACCATAAAGTTTTTTCAGCGATCCGTCATCGGGAACAGCAACTGAAAATTTTCCTCGCGACCTACACTGCTAATGGCACTTACCTGGGCCTAGTAGTCGGCTACAGGCGGTACTATGCAACTATGTACCAACACAGGGACAAGAGGGAATGCTGCGTATATCTGTTGCTACAACCTATGCAGCAGCTGCACTATTAATGTAACAGGATTTCTGGAACAAATATGAGATGCTCTTCTTTGATATTGTATCCTTAGTTGGATTTGGATTAAGAATGGACTGCATGGTTTAACTTAGGCAGTAGAAGCAGGGGCATCCCTCTAAAATCTCTGGTCCCCTCTATGCCCCAAAAAAGTTTAATATGAACCAGAGATCCTTTACAATCAGGTTTAACAACTCATTTAGGAGCTTCCCCCTATTTGCCCCTTTTGCCACTATTGTTATTAGAATATACTATTGTCAGATGCTAAAACTGATTTCTAATTTTAATTTTTTAAAAATCTTATTTCTAAAAGTCCATTGCATGTTTGATCTTGCATTTCATATTAAGGCAATGTTTGGCATGGAGTAAGCACTGACTTCATCATACATAATAACTAGGAATAAACCTTGTAATAGTCTGGGTAAGGTCTGTCTGGCAATAGCACACCTATTGTTTTTGTTGCGTTAACTAGGGTTTTATGTTTACGCCAGGTGGTGCAATCAGTTATTGCACGAAGTGGGCATACTTAGTAGCTTAGCCAAGAAATTTTTACCAAGACTCTGAGAATGAAACCATGGTGGATAAAGGGTCAATAATCATTAATATCTCACAAAAGTCAACATATGAGCGCCCAGCACAATACTGGCTTTTGATAGGATTGTATACCCTTCCTTTTTCAAAGCATTTCGTTGTACTAGTCACCCTATTATCAGGATAAGTGGATAAAAGTTTAGGTAAATATCTGTTGTCAAATTCTTTTGTAACTTTAAGAGGCAAATAATTGTGAATTCATACATATGTAAGAATCAACACAGAGTGATTGAGATTTGTTGAAAGAATTCATGCAGAAATAAAATTAAAAATAGTCATCAGAGATTGACATTGAATTAGGTGCATTTTGTGATCCCAGCCTTTTCCCCCAGACTTCACTAAAATTTGAGAATTTTTTTATATCATCCTAAACCGCTAGCCTTAGTAATCCCCATGGTTGTACCTAATCTTACGTGGCCCAATTTTGCTGTATTTGTAAGAAGTAGCATTTTGTATTTCTGTCCGTAAATGGACATAAATTAAAGCACAGTGGCCGATGGGGCCGTGGGAAACACAATTGGCTCAGGCCACAAAACTGCAAGATTGGAATCAATCAGCTTTTGGAATAAGCTTTTTTCTCAGATATCTATTGTTACAATGAATAAAACTAAGGTGCTGGAATCACGAATGCACCTTTAAATCATTTAAAATTCTCTATTTCAAAATCTTTGCTTTTAAAAAAAACAAAATCCTTTTAAAAATTTGATGTATAGTAGTAGGTAGTAGTAAAAACCAAAGTTTTAAATCGTTTTGTCCACCTCTAACAGTGGTGCTGGATGTCCGCTTATTAGCTCTCCAGAGCCGACGCCCTTGTAGGGTAGATCTTCTTTTGGGCGTATTCGGCGCCAAATGAGTATTGTCAAATGAGCTAATGAATATGCAAAAAATCAGCGTTAATTACTAGATTTTTCAAACGGTACATCAGAAATCAAAATTCTGCGCTGCATGAAAAATATCATGGGGCACATTCTTTTTATTATCCCCCTGGCTTGAAAAGAAGACGAAGGGGGGATTATGCTATCAGACAAGGCGTCCGGGCGGCTTCTGTGTCGGTGTCGGCGTCGGCGTCGGCGGGTCCAACACAATCTGTGAACGCGATAACAGAGACCCATAAGGGTATGGTGATGTAACTGGTGGGTGGGATCGTACTGCCATGCCCTTCATCTGATTAGATTATGGGCGTGGCCTATATTGCAATTAGGTACCTAATTGCATAATTAATGAGTTAATTTGGTGGTATTTGTACCCAACAATCTTGGGAACGCGATAAATGAGACCCATAAGGGTTATGGTGATGTGACTTGGTGGTGGGTGGTATCGGACTGCACATGCCCTTATCTGATTAGATTATGGGGGGCATCTGCTAATTAGGTACCTAATTTGCATAATAATGAGTTTAAATTGGGGTTTTTACCCAAAAGCTTGTGAACAAATTATTTTAAGATTTTAAGTTGGGGAGGGGGAGGATAGGGAGAGATGGGAGGGGTGGGGATATGTACCTCTCGCGCTGATTAGTTTAAGGTGGGTTGTCCGGGTTAAGGGGGGTTCTCCGGGGTGTTTAAGGGGGTGTCCAGCTTACGGGGGGTGTTGGGTTTAAGGGGGATTGTGGGGTTTGAAGGTGGGTTGTCTGGGGTTAAAGGGGGTTGTCGGGTTAAGGGGGGTGTTCCGGTTTAAGGGGTTCGTTGGGTTTAAGAGGGATTGTTGGGGTAAGGGGGGTGTTGTCTGGGCGCTTAAGGGGGCTTGTAGTGGTTTAAGGTGGGTTGCACGAGTTTAAGGGGGTTGTCCAAGTTTAAGGGGGTTGTCTGGGTTTCGGGGGTTGTCCAGCTTTAAGGGGGTTGTTGGGTTTAAGGGGGATTGTGGGGTTTAAGGTGGGTTGTCGGGTTTAAGGGGGTTTGTTCGGGTTTAAGGGGGTTGTCTGGTCTTAAGGGGGATTGTTGGGGTTTAAGGTGGCGGGTTGTCGGGTTTTTAAAGGGGTTGTACGGTTTAAGGGGGGGGGTGGTCTGGGCGTTACGGGGCTTGTTGTGGTTAAGGTGGGTTGCACGGGAGTTTTAATGGGGGTTGTCAATGTTTAAGGGGGTTGCTGGTTTAAGGGGGTTGTTGTCCAGCTTTCAAGGGGGTGTGGGTGTAAGGGGGATTGTTGGGGTTTAAGGTGGGTGTTGTCTGGTTTTTTTTAAAGGGGTGTCCGGTTTAAGGGGGTTGTGGGACTGAAGGGGGATTGTTGGGGTTAAGGTGGGTGTCCGGGTTTTTAAAGGGTTGTCCCGGGTGTAGGGGGGGGGGTTGTTGGGCCTTTAGGGGGCTTGTTTTGGTTTTAAGGTGGGTGCACAAGTTAAGGCGGGGTTGTCAGGTTAAGGGGGGATTGTTGGGGTTTAAGGGGATTTTTGGTTTAGGGGGGTTTGGGGTTTTTAAGGGTTGTTTTGTGGCACTACTACGCGTATACATGCGCAGACGTGCACACATTGCGCGCATGCGCGGCTGTGCGTATGCATTTGCAGTGCTTTTGCGGACGGTGCACATGGGTGGTCCGGGTTAGGGGGGTTGTATGGGGCTTAAGGGGGATTGTTGGGGTTAAGGGGGTGTCCGGGTTTAAAAGGGGTTGTCCGAGTTTAAAGGGGCGGGTTGTCTGGGCTTAAGGGGCTGTTGTGGTTTAAGGTGGTTGCACGAGTTTAAGGGGGGTTGACAAGGTTTAAGGGGGGGTTGGGGTTTAAGGGGATTTTGGGGGTTTAAGGGGTTATTGCAAGCTTGATATTTAAAAATTTGTTTGTAAAACCGCTCCAGCCAGGGGGATTGAGCGGTTCGAGAACCGCGACGTTGTATTTTAGGGTATGTTAAGATACCTAATACCTGTTCCAGAACATGCAAATCTGATATTTGATGCTTTTTTTATTTTTCTGGCTTTAGCAAATCACTGATATGTGCATTTAAGTAATTTTAGCAAAGAATAGCTTATTTTAAAGAGACCACACGAACATTCCAGAAAAAGTACACTCCAATTTGTTTTGTTATTGAAACTAGTGTTTTTGCATATGAGAACGTCTACTAACTACCAATGTGTATAAAATCACACCTGAAGCAAATCAAGGCCCCAAAACTGTCTTATGTAACAAAGTGATGGTACTTTTTTGAATGTGGCGAGACGCGTAGTTCTTTCAAGAAAGAAAGAGCAAAAAACAATAACTTAGGTCATGGCCTAAATTAAACAAAATTATCTCAGAAGTAAATGGAAGAAATCCTAAGTGGTATGAACCTTTCTATTTCTTTTTCCCCCTGGCTTGAAAAGCCGAGGGCGATATTGCGAGAGTGCGAAATGTCAGTATTGTGTGTGTTCAAGTTTGTTAGGGTTTTGGTTTAGGTTTTCATTTTCGCCGTCCCTTCGAGAAAGTTTAAGTCCGATTTTAAACCCTTCTTGTTGAGATTTTGAGAATCTTCCGTCCTATCTTACTATACACATGCCGGGAACCCAATAAAAACAACACTTCTCAGTTATCACGATCTTCGAACTTCTTGGATGTCCAAATACTTCCACCCACTTTGGATCAATCCCCGTAACTTTCATTGATTTTAAACAGCAACGCATTCGTAATGCATATGCATGTGCACCCTAGTAACGAGACAGTATTAAGCCGCATGCGCACACGAACAACTAGAATAAACCCTCTTGGTAGTCAACGCTGGTCCGCCATGTTCATGAATAATACGGCATAATGCCACGTGAGGGCCAAAGATTCAGGCTAATTATGTAGCCCGGGGGAAGTGCACAATTTCTGTCATGTCAATTTTTGGCACATTTTGCATTACAATCGTGTCAGGGACGGTTTGTTTTTATTTACCTTGCGAGATGGCTAATTATTCGGCGGTTGGGAGTAGATTTCCAACGATAAATGGATTTATTAAAGGTGTGGTAGTGCCCATCACACGGGGAGAGTACCCCGCTGTTGGAGTGGTAAATTTGAAGGCAGGTAATCAGAAGTTATAAGTTTTTCGTAAATCCCTCTGATCCAGGTCACGGTTCACTTAGTGTTCAATACAGAGCATGGCCAGGCATGTTACATAACTCATGAACTTGGACTTGAGTCTTTGTAGGCAAAGAGACAAACTCGCGGAAATCTTGAAGTTTAAAACCAATTTTTGTTGACGTCCGCCACGAAGACGGAGAAATTAAACAAAATGAATCTCTATAAAACAATTCAGAACGGCGATAAATCGTCATCTGAGAAGAGGTGTAGGACAGGGGATTGTTATTTCTATATTGGCCCACAAGTTCATGAACTGGCAAGCCTAAAGTTTAATTAAAAGGTGTATTAGTAATATAGCGGCACAGATTACTCCAAAACATAAAATGATAAAATTGGATTCTTGTTTCGCCCAATACCCAATGATTGTCTCTATATAGTGAAAAAATATTGGGCTCGACTGGCTTCCTCGCCCAAGATTTTTTCAACTCATAGCTTTGACCCAATAAATTTGGGTATTGGACTTAAAGAGTCCAATTTATACCAGACTTGGGGTTAAGGTGCAATAGCGGTTCCTTCATGTGTGGATGATGTCAAAGGTCATGGACCAAGGTCAAAGGTCAATCTGAGGTATGTTCCAGACTGCCATCGTATTGACAGGGGATGACGCAAGTTTACTTGCTGTATTTTTTGCAATTGAAAGTATGTGATATTATGCGGCGTCGTAGGTTGCAAATGAGCTAATTACATATGCATAATTGCTTTGTTAATGCAACTCTGAAGGTACGTAGATATGCAAAATCTTCGCGACATGAGATACTATGCCATAGGGGAGGTGGTGGGGTGTGTGCGGGGGACGGGGTATTGGGAGGGGGGTGGGGTGTGGCGGAGTGTTGGGGAGGGGGTGGGGTTTTTTTTAAAATGTTTCGTTTTTTTTGTGTGTGTGTTTGAGGGATGGTGGGGAGGGGGATTGGGTGTTTTTTGAGGTATGTTGTTGGAGGGGGATGTTGTGTGAAGGGTGTTGGGGGATGTTGTGTTGCAGGGTTGTTGGGGGGATGTTGTGTTGCAGCGGTTGTTGGGGGATGGTGTGTTGCAGGGTGTTGGGGGGATGTTGTATTGCCACGGGTGTTGGGCCGAGAGGGTGGGGGTCGTTTTGCATGTTGTTGGCCCGAGGAGGCCTGTAGCCAGTACCGAGGGCAAATAGTTGCACTATTTCCCCGACATAGCAGGTAGTATTTGTTTTATTACACCTTAATTAAATATTTATGAGCTAATGGTAATTTCAAAGGCCTTGGAGACATTCGTTTGATGTAAGCTTTCTTTGCATAGAAATCACCATCCTGTTTACAGAACCTCGCAATGCTCAGCGTAAAATCACCCCAACAACTCTCTTCCAAGTCGGCACAATTTTGCGCTTCAGCTTCCGCGGAAGGAGAACTTCTTTTTTCTGTACAGTAGTCTGAAAAGATGTCACAGGCCTAACGGAAAACAAAGCCGCGTCTGCGTGTTTTGTGCATCTTTCTTTTGTATTAACGCCCCCCAGCAATCTTCGTCTGTCAAAAACACTGACTGACCGACTACTGGCAGCGGCATTGAGGTTGTTGTTAACAACGGAGGAAGTTCCTTCCTTTAGGACAACCAATAAATTAACAAGGCATGACAAAATGCTACATGCCTCTGGGTACGATGATATAGGGAAAGTAGTAAAAAAATCCCGCATGAGGAATAATAGTCAAAATTCAATGATAGCTCAATTTGAATCCTGTGTCCGGCGAATGACCAATGAAATGGAAGCACTTATGCCTATTATCTCATGAATATTTATAAGGTGTTAATAATAGCATTTATCTCATGCTAGTGATCGCGACATTCGGCTGGGGGGACCATATTTTACGCATCGAGTAAATCCGAGTTCGCCTTGTAATATGCAAAAATCAGCCGTAATTGCTATGATTTTTTCTAAACGGACAGCGAAATCAAAAATTCCTGCGCTGCATGAAAGAATATTCATGGGACACATCTTTTGGCAATCTGAAAGTATGTGATATATTGCGGAGGTATGCAAATGGCGCTAATTAATATTATACATACTGGCTGTATCTCTGAAACGGTACCTCGGATATGCAAAATTCCTCGCTAAATGAGACTCGATGCCTAGGGATTTGCCAATATGAAAGTATGTGATATATGCGGCGTATGTATGCAAATGAGCTAATTAAATATGCATAATTGCTGATCTCTGAACACGCGTACATTGGATATGCACAATTCCTTTCACTTACATGAGAATACTAGCCATAGGGGGGAGGGGGTTGGGTGTGGGGGTGTGGGGGGAGGGGGTGGGGTGTTAGGGGGGTTGGGCGGAGGGGTTGGGGAGTGGGGGGGTGTTCGGAGTGTTGGGGGAGGTGCAGGGCTTGAAACAAATGTAATTCCCGGGAAACAAGTTGCATTTCTACAGATTTCCACTATATTTAGGTATTTAACTTTCCCTCAAATGTCCAAGTTCCCTCCAAAATGGCCAACTTTCCTGGGGGAAGGAGCTCCCAAATTCCTCACTTTCGAGCCATGGGGAGGGGTGGGTTGTTGAGGGTGTTGTGTTGAAGGTGTTGGGGATGTTGTGTGGCAGGGGTGGGGAGGGAAGGGCGTGGGTTGAAATGGTGGGGGGGAATTGCATGCCTGTTGGGAGGGCAGTGCCTGCGTGGGAGGGGGTGGGGTGTGGTTCGGTTGAGGGGTGTTGGGGAGGGGGGTAGGGGTAGGTGTGTCTCTGTGGTGGGGTTGGGGGAGGAGGGGAGTGGAGAGGTGGGGTGTTGAGGGGTGTTGGGATGGTAAGGGAGGGGGGGGTGTTAAGGGGTGAGGGGTGTTGACAGGGGTGGGGGTTGCAGAGTGGTGGTGAGGAGGTGGGTGTTGGGGATGTGGGTATCAGGGTGTGGGGAAGTCTGTGGGAGTGGGGAGGGATGGTGTTGCGGGCCGGGGGTGTTGGGGAGGGAGGTGGTGGGGTTTGCGGGGTGTTGGGGAGGGGTGGGTTTTGCGTGGTATGGGGAGGGGGTGGGTGTGTTGTCGTTGGCATTTACCTAATGTTAGTGATCACGACATTTGGCGGAGACATATTTTACGTATCGGGTAAATACGAGTTCGCCTGTTAAAGATCATTAGGTTTCAATGCCTGGATGGGACTAGTAGTTATTCTTTAAATAATAATATGTGCAGTTGGACTTTCCTTTGGTGAAGTGGTGTTTTGAGAAAGCCTGCCGATTGATTTGAGATCCCTACTAAAGCCATCTTTGTTTGGATTGTGTGCACTATTTCAACGGTACACATGATGGCTTGATAGGAACAGCGACCCATATTTGGCAGCGCCACGGGGGAGGTAGTGTGTGAAAGTCATTACAAACAATCCTTAAATGTGTTATCATGGTAAAGTTCACATTAGCTATTACTAATGCAAGACTTTGAAGAGACGATGTGTTCAAAGGTTAAACAAAATCTACTACTGTAACCTTGGAAGATTCAGAATCTTATTTCCCAAAAAATAAGCAATTAAATTGGCAATACAATGTTTGGTGACCATACAGAACCCGAGCTCGAAATCGGTGAAAAACTTATCGCAATCTATGGACCACCTTATCAAAATCTATGACCACATTATTGAAATCTAATGACCACCTTATCAAAAATATATGATAACCTTATCAATAGTCATAATAATAAAATAATTGGCTTTTATAAAGCTCCATTTCATCAGGCTCACTGACGCTGTTGCCTCTTATTATTACGCGCCGTTCAGGGGAAGGGAATATCACAATCATTCGCTTAGCGAGGCCGGCGCTGGCCAAGCGCAAATTTCTATCAGCACTTAGATTTGTAATATTCCCCATAACAGCTACTCCAATTAATATCGCTGGGCGTCGACGAAGCAAAGTGAGGTAAAGTGCCTTGCCCAAGTGCACACACAGTGGGCCACAGCGCGGCTCGAAACCAAAACCTTGGATCATGAGTCGGCAGTCTAACCCACTGGACCAAAATGTGCTATCAAAATCTATGACCACCTTATTCAAAATCTAGACCACCTTAGACGAACCTGGCAGATGAATTAGGGTATGGTTAAGATCGAAACTTCCACCTTTTGACATAAGTGCCTCTTAATGTTTTTGTTCCTTGGATATTTTTCTACATTTCTGTGGGATTAACTTCATGTGAAAAGGCACTTTGTACTGCAGTTTTGCCACTTTTATCTTTGCAAATGAACC
This sequence comes from Ophioderma brevispina, assembly GCA_023653785.1. Lineage (NCBI taxonomy): Eukaryota > Metazoa > Echinodermata > Ophiuroidea > Amphilepidida > Ophiodermatidae > Ophioderma > Ophioderma brevispina. Next base: position 20,443 of record JAMKCH010004405.1, on the reverse strand, counting down.
AATTTCACAAGAATTTGTTGTAAACATGATTATACTAGTCTCATTGCAATATATTGTGGGCACTGCCTTATATCTGCACTCTGAGCGCTATTTTTGCATAGGCGAGATTTATATTTGTGGGAAATATACTAAATAGTTAATTTCCGGAATGACTGGAAAATCATCTATTTCCCGAGCAAATTGACCAACAAAAAGGTGGCGTTAGCAGTCTAAATTTTATTTACGTCATTGGTTGTGAGTAACAAGTGCTGATGTGATATTAATGGGGCATTTTGTGATGCACGGCCTGACCCCCCTTACCTCAAACAAGTATAATTTTTTGTATAATTTGGACTGTAAGCCTCGGTGTTGAACGTGTGCCTAATATAACAAGCAAAATCGATCATCTCTGCAAGATACTTGCAATTTTGCATTAATTGAAGCACTGTGGCCAATAAGATATTTTGATACAAGAATTTGCTCATCACACCAAAACACCCGCTTGGAATCAACTTTAATTGTGGGCCGCCAGAATGCTGGCCAGGACCACTTTGCAATCCGTGTGCGTGGTATCGATGTATGTATGTATGTATATGGTGCTTCCTAAAAGGTTAAAGTTTTTTTATGGCGCAGACCACAGCTATATTCTTTGAATATCGTGGTGCAAAAATGTGAAGAATGCAAAAATTCTAGTTTGGAATAACATTTGCTTTAGGATATTTTCGTGAACATAAAGTCAAAGTGCTTAGAATCAAGAATGCTCCCTCTAGTGGGTACATGCAACTAAGATGTTAAGTGTTTTGTATACCTTTTTCTCAGTGTCATTCACAGTGACCTATACCATGGACGTACTGGATCCAACCGTGACATCTCCATTACATTAGAGTGCTTAGTGCTGTAGCTCTTCTCTATGCACAGGATCAACGTCTAAACTGCCTTGGAGACGTTAGGGCTGGGCTTATTATATTGATATCACTGTAAGTTACATTGCTTGATTTATCTCCAGCCATTGCTTAAAGGTTTGCATGTTCAATTCGTTCTACTCTGATCTGACCAGGAGTACAAAGTTTGATATCAGAGGATAAGGCCTATTTTTCTCATTGTCGTCATGTAATTTGAGCCTTCAAATCCTAATTCATTCCCTAAGATATAAACAAAAAACTGCGTTTTAATGGTAAACCATTCAATATTAGCACAATATGACTACGGCCTTCTTTGCCAATGCATTATTGCTTCTACCACAAAACTGCCAAATTTGTTAGCAACAGTGATACAAATACTACATGGTTAGAGGGAAGTAGGGCACACTATTTGCCGAGGTAATGGCTATGGGCATATCACCCCGACTTGGAATGGTGAGCGGTGATTAGGCCTGTAGCCTTGTACTCAAGGGGAAAATAGTGGCCCTATTTCCCGATATAAAACCATGTAGTATTGTTTTATTAACCTCACTGTGACTCTGGGGAAGAGGGTGTTTGTTGTAGACATCCAAGTTCAATCTATTTCCCTAGGGAAATAGCACTGCATATAAGGAATCAGCCAATGAAATAGAATGATTATGTTCATGAATATTCATGAAGGCTGTAATATACTTGCATGGGTAGGATGGGCCAAGTGCCACGGCTCTATATCAAGTATCAACAACAATAGACAATAACTCGGAAGCAATTGATTTTTGGTGATCTGTTGAAATTATTCTGAAGATTTATAGTACATACCCTTCTAATTTTTTTAGTTGCACAGTTCCAGTTTTGGCTCCCCTTTTAATTAACATTCTATGTTTTTCTTACTAATGTCTTCTAACAGAACCATGCTCAAGTTCATCGTGTTTCCGTTGGTTTGCTGGCAGATGTCTTCTTGGTCACCATCCTAGGGCGTCCTCTTTGGCTACTGTTCTTGAAGGTGAATTTGATTTCCAAAATGTTTACTGTGTATCCTTACCAGTTAGATACCATTAAGACTAGTAGATAGGACAATACACGAAGTAAAGATATGATAAATAATACACTGAACTGGATTCCTGTTACACAAATGTTGACTGAAAAATATGGCATTTCCCATTTGAGAAGTGGAATGCCCCCAAAATACCCATTTTAGCACCCTAAAGAGAAAAATGGTATCAACCAGGGACCCCAGTCACCACCCTGGTCAGCCGATTACTCTTCCTCAATTACGTTTTGGCCGCCTTACCAAACGGACGCGGTTATAGCAGCTCTGTCATTAGCACGCCAAAATTAAATAGATTTTTGATACTGACTAGTTCGTCTCATACGGATATTGTACTCCTACTGACTATACCATAACCTATCTGGATATTACTGGATTATATATTACTGGATTTATAACGACTCTATTTGGCGGAATAAACAGCGATTTTTACGCCTCACGGGGGGGGCCCTGTCGGGGAGGGAGAGATTTTATTGTGTACCTTTTTTGCCGCCGATGCCGGTCATAATTGTGATCTGTTTTGTAGCGGGAAAAAGAGGTAACAAAAGGCAGCCATTGCCGAACGTGTTGCGTGCTTTGGCTGCCTTGATTTTTGTGAGCCTGTTCTGTTTTTGTAAGTTGCATATATCTAATAAACAGTTCATTGTTGGTAGTTGTGTCTTTATTCTATGTGCTGTATGCTGTGTTGTATTTTAATAAAATATGGGGAAACTGACTTTGGAAAACTCTTTACCGTGTGTGACTTTGTTAACGCGACGGTATCTTTGTCTACGCGTTGGCGGCCGGGTATTTACCGCGGATGCCTTGTTTTTATCGTCGGTTTCGTTCCTCTTTTTTTTTTCTTTATGGCAAGACGCGCCCAATCTGGATCGCTGTTGAACCACTTTTAAGCGTCTGCCGCTGTTGACGACCGCGACCCTCTTTTTCCCGTGCGTTCATTAGGGTCTCGCTTCCGCTGTCCCTTTTTGGTGCTTGTTCTTTTGCAGTGGCCTTTCTGTTTTCAAGGGTTCGCCATTGAACACAGTTTGCCTGTTTATGTTTCGCCTGCGGGAAAGGGGGGCGGGGGTGTTCGGGGCGGTCCCGAGGTTCTTCAAGGAGGCCTTTCACTCGCTGCTTGAGAGACACCTAAAGATGTTGTGTAGCTTAGGCTACTTCATGGCGTGTTAGTAGTAGGGCGTTTCGCCCTCGGGAGTTCCGCCCGTATACCTCGATACAGCGGGCCACCGGCCGCTGGCTCAGCCCTAGGGGCTTCTCCGGTGGAGGATGCGCGGTCTGCCGCCTTTTTCCCTTGGGGATTTGGCGGCTGTAAACTCTCCGGCTGGCTACGGCAGCCTCGGTTGCTTCATAGGATGCTAGTTGGCCGGCTCCATCGGGGGCCAGCCTGGCTAGCACTGAGGGACGGCGCTGGCTCGCATGATTTAGCTCGTTGCTTCATCGGTGCAGGCTGGCGTTGTCTGCTCTGCGCTCTCATGTGCGCGTAGATTTGAGCGGCGCAGGTCCGTCACCACAGGGTGGCGGTTAGGTGTTTGGCACATGGTGACGCCCCGGGTTTTCTCCGGGCCGATCATCGCAAGTAACGACACCCGCGCCGCCTGTGATTAGGGGTCTCGCGTAACCCCCCCCCCACCCCCCTGGACGCGCTGCCTTGGTACCGGTTTAGGCGATGATCGTCCAGCAATGAGGTGCGTTTTTCCTCGGTGGCCCAGTTACGGGCGCGAGGGGTGTCGTTTACTTCATGCTCACTGGCCCTTTAGCATGGTCCTAGACTGCTAGCCGCGCGGTGTCAATCTGGCTCGTGCTGCTGCTTCACCAGGCCGTCACGGGAATAGTGGGGCGCCGCAGCGCTTCGACCAGGTTGGTACCCCGATCACGCGGGGTTCCGTGTGCGGTTACTGTGTCGGTTCGTCCAGCGCTAGTTCCCGCTAGGTTCAGCGTTACGGTCAACACACCGTGGGTGTTTCCCGTTCTCGGCGCATCGTGGGGAACCCTCCGGGGCTTGCCGTCGCGGGGGGGCTCGGTTTGTAGGCTGCAGCATGCCCTCTCAGGGCGCTCTGCTTGACCCGTGCGTAACCCATGTCGCTATAAGTCTCTCGGGGTGTATAGCTTGTGGTTACCGGGACTTTCAGGGGCTGTTCTCCCGCCTTTACGGGCGCGGGTACTTAATCCCTGTTATAGCGTCTCACTTTGGAGGTGATCGGTTTGGGTTGATTGTTTACACTCACTCCTCTTTGCCGCCGCCTCCTTCCCCACAGGGGTGAGTCTGATGGACCAATTTATCCGCGTCGTTGGCGTTGATTTTCCGGCTTTTAACCCACAGCGACTGGTCACCTGTACGGGGTTGTTGTGCTTAGGGTGTGTTTGTCCGCCTTCCCTTCGGTTTGTTGACTTTAACTCACGGTGCTCGCGACTCTGTCTCCCCCTTGCAACCGGGCCGACCTGTCGCGCCGCCTTGGCTCTCGGGCATACCCTCGGGGATGCTTTGTAGGTCTGGCGGTTCCTCGGGTCTAACCCAAGTCTGCGTCTTGGCAGGGCTCCCTCTACGGGGCGGCCCTAGCCTGAGTGGCTACAACCCCGGCTGGCATGGTGCATGGCATTGGGGGTCGGAGCCCCTATCAGCCTGGTGTAGTCCCCGGGTGGTCTACGCGTCTATGCTCTTACGTTGCTGATGCTTCTGCATTGCACGGGTATACCATGGGGGTGCTCCTGACTGCCTCCTTGTGGTTGGGCTCATAGCACGCATCGGCCTGGGATTGGGGCGAATCCTGCTGTGCTATAGCCTGCAGCTTCGTCGGGATCCGGACCTTAGCCTTGATGCACTCTGTCCCCGGCTCCGTTGGGGTGCTTTCGCTGCTCGGGCTCCCCTTTGGAGCTTGGGTGCCTCGGGCCCTGTCGCTAACCTCCCATGGGATTTTAAGCCTCTGGGTCGCCGGCGCTTCCGTCGCTGCCTTGTTGGCGGTGACTGACTGTTGCCTGACCTCGGTAGAATAGCTCCTTCGTGGTGCTAAGCTAGCCCGGGCCCGTGCCGTGTGCACCATCGGGGACATTTAGGCCTTGGGTCTTCTGCCATTAGGCGATGGGGCCATTTAGGCCTGGATTGTCCGGCGCCCTTAGGCTCTGGCTGTTAGACTTAATGCTACATAGCCTGGTCCGCTTGTCTCCCTTGGGGAACTTGGACTCAGCGCTATGAGGAAGATTAGCGTCCCTCATGGGATTCAGTGGGCTAGCGCCGCTTCCGAGTCGGGCCCTCAGTTGACACGTGCAGTCTGGGGGTAGTCTCTGTTCCCCTGGGTTCTAGACCTGTATCCGCTTGGCTGTGATAATGGTATTGGGTCTTTAGCCCGACTTCCTGGGAGGTCGTGGCCTATAGCCTTAGCGGTCTTTTGACTTCGCCTAGGCCTAGGCCTTGACTTTCGACCTTGTGCCTAGGCTATGGCTTTCACGGCCTAGCCTTTCGTACTCGATAGACCCTTCATCTCCATTCGGGGTGGTAGATGGCCCTGGTTCTTCCTCGCAGCTTGGCTGAACCCTTGTCAGGCCTAGCCTGGTCTAGGGCCGATGCCCTGCTGCTTGGTGATTACCTTGGCCCCTGCGGTGGTTTATGAGGCTGTGCCTTGCCGAGTCTGGCGTGGCCCCTACAGGGGCTTCTGGGCCGGCCTAGGCCTGGTGTAGGGGATTTATGTCCGTTCCCTTGGCCTTACACCAGTACAGCGGAACCCGGATCCATACGAGCCTTGGGGCTGTTATCTTGCACCTCCGTCCTAAACTCTTGTGCCGGGCGTGCGAGACACTCGGACTACATTGTTGATGGTGCCCCTAGGCGGGCCCTAGCACCTGCTCTTGCCGGTTTTTCTCGGGCTTTGGTCATTAAGTCTTGATGCTGATGCTAGGGTTCCATCATTGGGGGCTTGGCTCCCACCCAGGTGGACGCCCTCGCCCCCTCTGGGTCTGTTTGTCCTGCGCGCTGCTGCGTTGGAGGCTGTTGTCTAACCTTACCGGTGATCACAGGCTTACCTCCTCGCCCTTGGGAGCTAGCCTTGATGTCTTTCGACTTTTGACTGGACACTGCCCACTGTTGGGTTCCGTCGGTGTCTTGATCGTGGACCCCTCCCCCCGCTTTGTATCGGGGAGTTAGGGGCTGGCTTTTTGCAGTTCTAGCACAGTCCTTTGGATCAGGCTGACTAGCCCGGTCCGCTGTCTCCCTCGTGGGGGGACTTGACACAGGTTTTGGGTCGACTCGACGGTGCCCCTCTTTGGGGCCCGTTGTACGGGCTTAGCGTCGGGCCCTGTTCCGGACTTAGCGTTGGGGCTCGTCCGGGGCCTAGAGTTGGGGCTCGTCCGGGCCTACCGCAGGGTGTTGCTCCCGACTTCGTCGGGGTCTGTCTTCGGGGGTTCCCCTGGCGTCGGCCCGGGGCGGCCCGCCCGTACCCCCGGTCTTCCCCCTCCTTTTGCCCCCTCGCCCGGCGGCCCCCTTTTTTTCGCCGCCCACAGCACACCGCCCCCCACACTCACCTCACAGGTTTCACTGTGCCAGTCACAGCCAGCACACACTGAAGGATGTATGTCCGGGCTGGCACCCGACCCCCCCACATGCCCTTAGTATGCACCCAGCCCTCTGGCTGACTCCTAGCACACAGCAACTTGATCTGCGCCTACAGCTTCCGTACTATTCCGATCCGCAAATGTATCGGTTAATTGGAACTATACATCAATGCGGGACTTGATGTGTCTATCACGTACCCATCTGGTGAGCCTCGACCCACCACACTCTATGATATATTGAGACACACTTAGAATCTACCCTAGGCAACGCACACACCAATATTGGAGTAGGTATTCCCCTATTTTTACCAAACATTGATCTATGTCACTTTAAGCCTTGCTGATCGCTTTCTTGTTTGTAGGACTCCTAGCCACGGATCAAATGCGTAGGGCGCGTGCGGACTAGCCTGCCAGCGTGAGAAGTGTACCTTCGGCTGTATCTTGTCACAGCCCATAATGATATGTGGTGACAGTGACAGTCGGCGGTCTTCCACCAAAGTCTCACAGGGTGCGACAACCTGGTCAAAAGTGTCACCTGCAAGGTCAACTAGTCCATGCAAAGGTCAACCAGGTCATGTGAGGTCACAGTTTAAGATAGGCTGTGGCAGTCCCACAGCTTATATTCTTTGAAAATAGCGGAGCGCGACAAGCCGAGGAGACCGCCAAAATTATAGTTTCTTTGAGACAAGGACATTGAATATGATTTTTATCTTTTAAGTCAATCAAAAAAGGCTGAAAATTCTTACCCTATAATTATTATATGGTGGGTAGGAATTATGCCAACCAAACCACTTTTTTAAGGCCTAGGTGACTTTGGTCCGGGCGGAAAAACGTGCTTCTAAGGACTGTGTTGGTATATAAATTGCATTAATCAAAAGGCATGAGTGCTGGTGCCATGTAGTTTTCCAATAACTGGATGATATGAGAAAAATTATTCATTCAAGGAGAGATCCCCCCAGATTTTTTTTTTTTTGAGAGATGGCTGATCAACAGGAAATGGACGGTTTCTGATGACATTGCTGGTCGGATTTTTTTGCAGTCACATGTTTAAAAAAAGGACCATAAGAGCATTTTTTGAAGAAAGAGATGCTCCACCAATGTTTAAAAAAAATAGGTTTTGCACAATTGCTTTGGTAATTGGCCTTAGTAAACCATACCTGTGAATGGAAAAGCTTGAAATTATATTGCAGAAATAAAACTTTTGGTAATTAGGTAATTAATATTTATACCATAATAATTCATTGGCTGCTGGAATGTCCTTCCAATATGAAATAGCTAGGAAATAGAGCCATGCATGTGTCTACGTTCATCCATTAGTTGTGTCACAATTTCAGGCAAGTCAATATTGTGACAGATGGACAAAAAATTGGCGTTCTAGCTCCGAAGTTAAATTACAATCAATTCTAATTGTGCGCTTATTTAATGACAAATACATATGCACTTTTGAGCATTGACATTCGCAGGTATTGTTTATTAGACAATTACCAACACAACTGCAAAAAACTCAAATTTTGAAAATTTGGGGCGCTTTTCAAATAATGTGCCTTTATTGCCTTAAGTATAATCTGTCTAACTACACACACAATTGCTTGTAATGTGGGAATATCGGTATAAACAATGGACCAAAGACCATACAGTAAAACCCACCATGTTTGTTTGTTTGTTTGGTTTTTTTAATGATGGCAACATTTCGTATAGTGAAATTGCTTTATCTGTTTTTTTTTGCATGATATTCTGCATTTAGAACGAAAAACTATCGTGTATAATTTTTTATGAACTGTTAACTAAAACTTGATTTTGTTAAGACCAAAATCATTTGGGTTAGTTTGTAACTGCTGTCTTTCTTTAGTATTGCAGGTTTTCTTTTTTTTTTTTTTGACAAAATTCCCATCTTTCAATGCAACAGCCTGAGTGACTTAATGATTGAGCAACTTGATTTATAAAATGTATCCTTTTTACCCAAGAAAGTGGTATATTTTCCATGGGTAAGATTATAAAATGTGTATCTTGTGATTCTAGCATCTTTGTTGTCTATCATTGAGGAAAAACTTCTCCCTAAATTTTCAGTTGATTTTGATCTTTTGTTTTGGTCTTATGAGCAAATGTTTGCATCAGTGTTTTGCAGGCCACTGCACTGTAATTGTGTCTATTTACAGACAGAAAATACAAAATTGCAAATTTCTTTCAGAGATGATAGAACCTGCACATCGGATTAGGCACATACAAAGCTAATGTTAACTGCTCAGATGATACAAATGTCCCAACTTTTGTGGGGTAGCTTGGGGATAACTGAACCATGGAATACCCCAATATCAGGTACTTTAAGAAGGCAGGTTAAACCCTTTTACTATGCTAGCAACCAGGGGGTGTTTTGAATCAATCCCATAATGCATTGCAATGTGCCTATACTGTACTGTACAAAACACATTTCAGTAGAAAGTGTTAAAGAAGTTTAAGAACCACAAGACATTTTATGATCATGCTAAAAATTAAGTACAAAGTGGGATAAAAGGAATGTAAAAGTCAGGGTTTTTGTGTTAAAAGAGAACCTTTATCAAGAATAACTTACACAATATACGCTATAAAAACAATTATTGAACACATATGGAGTGGTTTCATGGGAAAACAGAATTATACTAACCATAAAACGAATTAAAAGCATTTTGTCTGACCATGCGTTATTTGAAATTCACGCTACTGTATATGGGATACGTATTTTGTGTTATGCGATACGGACGGCACAGTAGCGTCATACATCTTCACACATGATGCTTTCATAATGTGTATATCCTATGGCATGTATGACCTAAACGTGCCGGTCGTATCGCATAACACGTTATACACTAGCGTGATTTTTAAATAGCACATGGCCAGACTAGATGGTTTTAATTCATTGTTAGGGTTATATAATTCTGTTTTTTTATGAAACCACTCGATATGTGGTCAATAATTATTTTATAGTGTATTTTGTTTAATATTATTCGTTGTACGGGTTCTCCTTTAAGAATAGGATTTTTGTGGAATCACATGACCTTATTGAGGTGAAATTAACCAAAACTGGTGCATTGTGGGATAGACTCAATACACCCTCTGGTTAGCAACATACTTATAATTAGTTGGTAAAAGTAGCAGAACTTGGCAGAAGGAAGTATGATTTTGGGAAAGTTAATACGAGATACATCCTTTTAGGTCTGGATCACATTTTGCCTTCAAGGTTACGTGGCTTATAAATTTCAATTGTTTTCAGTGATGCAACATACTTGTATAGCTGGTCCATATATCTAAGTAACTAAGTAACTAATGTTAAGAAACAAACCGGTCAATACCCCAGTACACTATATGGGTCATGGAACTCGGCTTCCAGGGAATGAGGATAATGGCTCTTTTACTAAAAAAATGGGTACCGTCAACTGTGTGTCATATAAATAACTTGTAATCGTTTCATATGGAAGTCCCAAGTATGCAAATGAGGTATTACAATTGATTCCGTCATGCACTGTATGATGTTGGACAGTAGCGCTTGACGGAATAAATGACAATAGCTCATTTGTATACTTGGGACTTCTATATGAAACGTCTTCCAAGTAACTACTATTTAAGTAGTTTGATGTTTATGTTATTGGAAACCCATGTTAAGATTGAAAAAGCTACCAGTAAAGTAGCTTGATGGTCTATTTCAATGCATTCTCGTCCTTGTGTTCGGTTCTGTTGTTTTACACGACACAGACAAAGCACTCCTTTAAGTTGTACCCTGGGAAACTGGTGAATAGTGTCCCAGTGTGCAACCGTCCTTACAACTCTTATATTTAGGAAAGTAAAAACATTTATGATTAAGGAAGCGTGCTTGGATTTTTGTAGTACATGTTAATTAACTGTCGATCTTTTTGGCCAACTTGTTTGTTTGTTGTTAATCTAAAATACATGCTGTGCTTTAAAAAGTGAAAAAAGAGAGAAAAAAATGTAAACTAAGTACTGACTATGACTACTGAAAACTTCTTGTTAATCAAATGCAAAAAAGGGCTATATTTTATGACTTTTCCTGTTAATTGTATGCGACATCGGACTACTGCATTATTGTATATTGAAATCTTAATTCCTGCTTTTGTGTTGATTGCAAAAATGCTTGTTAGAAGTCTCTAAAGGGGTTTGTTCGTGTCAGGTTTTTGTTTTGATTTTTGATTCTCAAAAGGGGGTTTATTTGTAGAATGGCACTTTGACATTAATCTGAAATAAAATTTTGTAATTTGAAGTATCTCTATGTTTGTTATTTATTTGAAAAGATACCTGTTGCAAGTGTTGGTAGTGAACTACAAAATATACAATAAAAATGTAGCCATATAAGAATAGTTAGTTATAAATAAAAGTTTTCCCACTAGTAATAAATTAAATCCAATAAAAGTAAAAGTTTGATGTTACATCTCAGTAATAAAAAGTTTTCTGAGCATTCCTGAGCTACATCTGGACCAAATGACGGCAGCCATTACCATGTTTTTTTCCTGCATTCAAACTGCGGTATCGCTACTTGCATGTTCTATTATGATAAAGTACGGAATCATGTTATGAGATGGTTTGATGATACCAACAAAGATCCAAACAGGGGATTTTTGCGCAGCTCTTGCCGTCAGCGGCTATAGAAGGAATCTAGTCCCCCTGGAGGCATATTCCAGGCTCCATGATGGCAGAAAATATTCAGAGAGACCCACTCTTTCATTAATAAAAGAGTAGTAGGAGGGGGAGAATGTATAAATCACCTTAATTAATGGTGCATTTTTTGAAATATTCAGAGTATGTCCTTTGCACCCACTTTTTATCAGCTTAAAAAAGGCCATGGCCAATCGCAAATAGCCTCTTCCCCGAACCCAGATTGTTATCCGGAGCAGTGTCGGCTACCAGGTTCATTGATAATGATATAACCTTTCATATTAGAGAGTAACTTTCTGTACCAAAAATTTGAAACATTCGGTTAAAATGTGGGGTCTTGGAACGAATGGGCAATTAGCGATCCAACCATTGGCCCTTTAATGAACACTTGGTTAGTCTACTGATTTTTTGTTAAGTAATAAATCCAACTAAAAACAAAAAAAATATGTCATTGAACTTACAGGTATGGCAGCTTACAAAAATCATTTTTTTAGGCACCATACGTCAAACGATTAAAATACATAAGTGCAAAAACGTCGATGGTGTTTTGGGGTGTGAGCAATTCTATAAAGATTATATACTAATTCGGCCATCCCCTTTAATTCCATTAACAGAATAAAGTACACGATAAACCGAGTAGATTGCAAAGGCTATATTGCCCTTTTTATATTCCTTTCTAACAAATAAGAGTAACAATTCACAATGCGGCCAGCGCCTGATGAACTTTATTCACTTCCTCATGGAGGGCCTTTAAAAAGATTCTTTTTTGGACTGTTTGCATGTATTGGTATTTTTATGTGGTTGTGTGTGTGTGTATAGGATGCAAGCAAACCTACTTACCGCCCGGTTATTCCGTTTTCTATCTGTGGGTTACATATTAAGTTGTCTCCTTATGATTGTGTTTTAGTAGCGGTTTAAATCTGCATTTAAATTGGTTGGGATAACCCAGATGGTGAAAAATACCTTATATATTCAGTGCGTAAAATATATTGAGTAACGTATTTTGTGGCACAGTGTCAGGCAACGGTCTTCAAAATTGGTTGATGGATGAGGAGAGCTAGGTAGGCTTATCTTGGGTTACCTTTATGTATGGTGTTCACAGAATTAGGGGCTGTCTGTAGTGTATTTACCTCCCCAAGTCGTGGACATCAGGTGGTACTCGTAACATTAAAACGTGGTTACATCTTGAGTTCGGGGGTGGTGACGTCAAGTGTGTAACTAGTATAAACAATAAACGCGAGTTACATCGTGAGTCCGGACGTCAGTGTGTACTCCAACAATGAAATCGTGAGCATTGATTCAAAGCACTAGTGGATGTAAGCGCGCTCAGTGAAGGGCGTGCGCAAATATTGCGGTTTAATTTAAAACAGCTGCCTGAATGCATTGATGCCACTAACTCGCGGAAGGTAAATGCATGGAGTTAGTAGTGGTAAATTCTCAAGCAGATAGTATTTATATCTCAACAGCCCAGTAGTAGTTGGTTAGTAGTGGAGTAGGAGGTAATGTGGGGGGGGGTTGCCACACCAGAGGAGCCTTTGACCGGGAAGTAAAGCTTGAAAATCATGCTAAATCAGACATTTTTTGCCTGCTAACCAGGAAATATAAACCTCTAACCAGGAAGTCTGCCATCATAACCTGAATTTGCCCCCCCACTCTGACAAGGTGACCCATGGTCAGCCCTTTTCAACTGGCCTCGGCTTGCATGAAGGACATAAACAATGTATAAGTGGAAATTTTTGTGAGGTTTTTATTTTCACGAATTTTGCGAGTGGTTGTAACATAAAAAAATGCAAAATAAAAAACTACGGAAAATAACTTTTTCCAAGAGATATATTGCATTGATGTCAAACGTGAAAATTCGTCGCGCACTTAGCATAACGGTTAAAATCGCGACAATCTGTTATTGCAGGAAGCAAAATTTCCACGACAGTAGATTGAAAGCCATTGAAGCTGAGGCATTAAATATCAGTTTAAAATTTGCTATTAAAAACTCAAAATCATCAATAATCAATTTGAATATGGGAAGGGGTTAATGTAGTGAAATAGTAAACCAAATCCTCAGCACTGTTGTTAGAAAGTTGCAGGGTACAATATTTGCAAAGAATATAGCCAGCACTTGAAAAACATTGACCGCCACATTTGATTGTGTTTCACATAAGAGAGGACCTATATGATTGCAGGTCCATTAGATGCCTGGTAATACACCCATATTTTATACCACATTGCCGACATTGTCCCCCGAGTGTTTCATGCTGGCCATGATTTATTTACAGGGGAACTGTAGAGGTGGTCTGAATTAAATTTCTGCCCCGTCATTTGTCTCTTTTTATGAGGTAAATAAAAAAAGGAAGCTTGGTGGTTGTAATGGTATGTGTTTTGAAAGACCAAGTGACCAGTATTTTGTTTTCAGGTGGTTCCATATGAATATGAAAAGGCCATCCATGTGAAATATTTTTTCGACTGAAACGGAAAATTGGATACACGTTTGCTTTCATGCTTTGTCAAAGCATTTGACTGCTTCTCGTAACACTTTCTCCCTTTGGGTTTATGCAAAGAAGAATTGGGCTTGCAAAAAAAAGGGGTGATTTTTTGAGTGGTGATTTGACAACAAATTGTTTATGTAAATAAATGGCTATTCCACTTACATTCTCACACTGCTCATTTGGAAGAATCACACTGAGTGCATTTAAAAAAGGCCTCTTGCACTCCATTGGTGGATAAGGGGGTCCTCTGGACCCCCTCAGAAACAAATTTCCAATGATAATTTTCTATGAAAATTTAACACACGTAATAACTACTAAAAGATGTGTGCAAAAATGGTCTTTTTGTTTTTGTTTGCTTGATCGCAGCATTTTTCAACTTAACATTGGGAATAATGGTTTGTTATGATTCAGAATAGACCAAATTGGTTAAGAAAAACAAAAAAAATAGGGAATTGAATAGGATTTTAATGAGACCTTTTTCCAAACCATGTATTTTACCATTCATTTGTACAGGAAAATGGATTCCAAACCTATTTTAGGTTGTTCACAAAGCAGCTTGTAAAACCAAAGGTCACATATATGCAGAAAATATTTTTTGTCACCAATCATCTTGTTGGTGCATAAGGTGGGCCTCAAGTGGACCCAGGCTAATTTTAATTGGAAACAAAGTGCAGGATTTCAAATTAAATCAAAAGTTGTGCAACTAAAAGTTGGGTAACAAAAAAAAGCCCAAAATATTGTTCTGTTAAAATAAGACGTGTGAAAAACAAAATTTTGGTTCCACATGGACCCTCCCCCCCCTTTTGCACTTAAGTGTTAAGATAGTAATTCCACAGGGGGAGGATGAATGAAGTAACTACATATCATGTGAATGCAAGAAGGTCGTAAGTGCAACAGTTGTCATTTATCGCGAATTCCCATCGAACATACTACTATGCCAAGTCTTTGGTCAGTGGCTCTTGAAATGGTTCTTCAGGGACACAGTTACCTGAAGAACCATTTCTAGAGCCACTGACTCAAGGAAAGATAAATGAAGTCATCCTAATGCATCACAGCACAAATATCACATGGCAGCTATTGTACTTATGACCTTCTTACACTTGCAAGATGAACTGTCATGATCGGTATCTTGAGATGGGCCACTGGTCACACACTTATGAATTCGGAAACCCTTCACGGAATAAATTTATTCCTTTGAGGTTTACAAATTCATAAGTGTGTTGGGGGAAAAAGTGTGTCAGATGGGTCAGGTTACAGAAACGCCCACTTTTTTGCATTATCACTGTTTATTCTCATGCTTCATGACACAGTTCTATGACCTTTCCTGTACATATAAACGTTATGCTGAACTGTGCATTTTAGGTATTGGGAATCATTTCTGAGAAACCTGTGGTCAGTGTATCAGTACACTAGTATATAGAAGTTGATGAAGTTTGTTATGGAATGGGAGATGTTGGGAGATTGTGTATACAATGTATACAGTGTATGTGTGTCTCCATGGGTTATCTTTATAGCCAAATGCCATATCCTATTGTTATAGTTTCATCAGAACTGAAAAGGCGGATCACCTAACATTGCAAATATAGATTAGATGCAACACAAAATGCAGGCAAGGTCGACGCACATTGTGTACCTATACCCCCTGACGTACATTGAGCAAGCTTTCTTTAGCACATGGATTATCAACAAATCAAATGCTGCCTTTTCAGTATTGGTCTGACTATAAAGACTATGTTCTTAATATTGTTTTTTTTTTGGTTGCAACCAATATGACACAAATATGGTGGTATGATGGTTATAAAATGTAATGTACAAATTTTGAAAGTCAAATTAACCACCACCACCAGTCTCCACCATCACCTCCAACACTGTACAAATTCTGCAGATGTAACTACTTGCAAAGAGATGTTGTCAATGACGACGGCGACGCTGATGTTACTTTTTTGTACCAAGTTGTAGATATGCAACTCTTGTTAGTCTGTGGATGGGCAAATCATTTATCTCCAAAAAAGTTTTGGCAATAAAACATCTGGTGCTAGTGTACTAGAAGTTGTTGGTGTAATATAATTCAGTGGGCAGAAAATGTGGCTGGTCATAACTGCAAGTTCACACTTCTTGGTGTTGTCAATGACTTGGGCTCATATCTCATGAAACAAAACTAACACCATAGAATAGAGATATGGTACTTTGTGGGGGAATTTCAACTCTTCGGTCTTGGTCTAAAACAGATTTGGTATTGCTTTCATTACTGGTTTAGTAATACTGGTAAGCACCAGTACCTATGTGCTACAGATCATAGATGTACATTACCTTTAAGCTCCTTCATCTCCATTCATGTTTTACCATACTGATGAGTTCATGAAGAAACAAGGGCACTTTAAGTGTCTTCATCTCTATTTATGTAGTACTCTTCTGGTGGATTCATGATGAAAGATGGAGCTTCCGTATAAAAAAAAAAAGATATCTATGTACCTGTATAAATTAGTGCCATTGGAATCAATGATTTGCCCCTCTTCAGATATCAAGTGACAGACACTCTAGTTGGCTGGGTAAAGCAAATAAATTATTCAGATGTTTCCCAAAGGGTAAACGGCTGTATTTTGTCTTTGTTTCTTCTAGAAGATGCTGCCTTTTACTTTGTGTTCGTTTCTGAATTAGATGTAAATTTTATTTTGTATTTTTTTGCTATACATGTGCTTTCATTTTGTTTTGTATATCGGCTGTGTATTTTGTGCAACTTTGCAGCTAAATGGGTCATAAGAAATGAATGGTTATTATTGTTTATATCGATCATGAAATTGGAAAACTGTGCAAAGTTTGATGAAATACACTTGTGACCTACAATGGAGTTCAGAGTTCATTTAGTATTAAGACTTTCAAACCTACACAAGCACTTGTAAATGTCACATACTTAAGATCGCACATTGTGTGCAAAATGTTTTTAATACACTGACCATTTGCAGAGAAACTAATTTCAAAGGATAGACAAACTCTTATGTTATAAAAGTGTTGTAATTTAATTACATTTTATTACTTCTGTTTTGTATCAGTGCACTGTACTACTGCGTAAATGAATTCGTATAAAACTGTAAATGAAAAATTGAATTTTACTTTATGAATTCAGAACTCCAATTTAGTTGTTTTTCTATAAATCTTGTTTGGCGCAAACAAATCTTTGTGGTTACCATGGTTACAGTTAATTCAACTGAACATCAGTTTTAACATGAGGTGTTCTAACTCCATGTATGATTATAATAACAGACACTCCAAAATATTGAATAAATATTTACTATGTGCATAATGATGATTACATCCTGTGCTGTCATTTTGGTGTGTTCCAGTTTTTAATTTTTATCTCATTAGTTTTGTATTTAGATGGGGATGACCTATATGCATGTTTCTAGCAGAATCTATGATAAAGCGAAACTCAATTCAATGCATGTGAGAATCAAGTAAATCAGGGGTGTCCAACCTGCGGCCCAGGTACTTCCCAGAAAAATAAAATGTCATTTGAATTAGTTTAAAAAAAGATGTCATTTAAAGTTCAATTTCCTCAATCTGAAACCAAAATTCTCTAAACATTGTTTGAAAATTATCCAAATTTCATCAATCTGAAACTGGAATTTTCTAAAAATTATGGGAAATTCAGTCCTATTTTCTCAAACTGAAGCCAAAATTTGCTGAAAAGTCAACATTTTTTTCAATTTGGCCCAAAATGTGCATCTCTGGTGAAGCTATGGGGTCCCTTTTTCGGCAAAAATTAGTATAGATATGGGTGTACTTCCAGACTCTCGTAGGCACGTCATAAACCAAACTTGAGCCCCCCATAACTTGGTCGCGGCCCGCAATAGTCATGGATTCATCCGATGCGGCCCCTGCGTCAAAAAGGTTGGACACCCCTGAAGTAAATGATACAACCTGAGAAAATTATTAGACTTATTAGAGAAATATTATACAGAGAATCTGGCAAAGATTGAATTAAATAAATCAAGTAAACGATACACATACACGATATTATCGTGTGCATTGAATTGAGTTTTGCTTCGTTATAGATTCTGCTGGAATTGTGCATATAGGTAATCTCCTTGTATATGCATATTAGCGCTGCAGCACGAGGTGAAAAAGGGCCTTAGATTTCTACCACCCAGGGCCAAAAAAATAACATTTGCAATCGTAGCTAAAATCGATCTTTGGGTTGTGTAGTTCACAAAAACGTGATGACAAAATTAAAAGTGATGGCAATTTGCATAAACCAACATTTTCAAAAAATGGCCGCCATTTTAAAAGGAATAGCGTTTCTATAGGGAATCAGCGTCGAAATGTATGTTGTCTTGATTAAGAGGTTCAATATACAATTGCCAGAATTGTCCGACTCATAGCAATTTATATACATGGCTATTTTTCAAGATGGCCGACATCTCATCTAAGAAAACCATATATTATTATATAACCTATGAAGATGATTTTGGTGTCAAAATAAGTGTTTTCTTGGTCAAGTAGTTCGATAATCCATGGTGATCCATGAAAAAAAATGACTCGCTACTCACTTGACAGTTTTGAAAATATTGCTGTTGAAATCCATGACCTAAAACTATACACTTTGTCACCAAAACCTTCATCTTAGTTGCTGTATAGTCGGAGGTTTAAAGGATTTTTGCCTTTTATATATATCGACCATTTTGGAAAATAGTGGTGTATAAAAACTTCCATTACTTCTACAATGTATATTCATCTGATTGTTTGAAAATAGGCTTGCGGGTAAGCATCGTCTCCGATCTCGTACACTGTTGTGTTGTGTGTGTTGTTTACCCCGACCGCTTATCCATGAGTATCATACCGAATCTCTGTATATCAGGGACGGTCTGTATAGCACTCGTCAAGAAAGCGAGAGGTCCGGGGTTCGAGTCCCCGTACAGGCGCATACGTCAGAGATTTTTTCTCAGATGTGTGTGCCTGTGCATGTTATAATTGTTCTAGTACGCGATGCGTGTTTGTTCCTCGTATTTAATTGAACTCCTTTACCAAGAAAAAAAATTTTCAAGACCAAAACTGTCTTCTTAGGTGTTTTTGCTTTTAAGATGGCTGCCACTTTGGAAAATGGCATCGTATGCTAATTGCCACCACTTTTAATTTTGTCATTGCCTGTTTTCATGAACTCCACATCCCTACGGTTGATTTTAGCTATGATGACCAATGTTATTATTCCGGCACTGGTACCCCTCTCCTTTAATGGTTGGTGCTGCACCCGTGGGGGACACTCCCATCTTGGAAGTGATACGTATGTAAGGCTGTTAAATCTCACCCAAAGACCCCATATTTTTGGAACATTTTACCACTGTCACCCAAAAACCTATTTTGGGGGAACATTTTGAAAATTTTCACCAAAAGACCTATTTTTTACAAAATTTTGCAAAAATCTCACTTAAAGACCCCATTTTTGGGAAAATTTTGCAAATTTGTTACTCAGAAAGCTCCTATTTTAGGGCAATTTGGCTGCCTCTCACCCAAAGATCCCTATTTTTTCCAGTCCTCTGTCACCGAATGCCCATAGGTTTGGAAGTGCGAGCCTTACACCCATATCCATTTCATATGTGAGTGCCCCCCCCCGGGTGCTGCAGCACTATACATAATTGCAGCCATTTGAAACTCTAAAATAGACTGAAATACATCCGTGTTCGTTTCACTGGTATCCATGTAAACACAGTCCCTGTGGTCAAGTGGTAAATCTTACACCTATACTCTGTCCAACTCGAAGTATGAAGTAGCGACGCGGGCGTATACATTGAACCGACTTTCAGCGCGCGCGTAGGTAAAGCACAAGCGCACTGCAACTGAAAGGCGGCACTGGGTGTACGCGCGCGTCGTCACTTCATACTTCAGACGAGACAAAGTATAGATAGTGAGAGGACCCCCAATAGTTTTGTTTGTCTGTAGTTAGTAGTAGATTGAAACTTGCCAATTTCACAGGTCCGTTGTTTAGAAAGGCTTATTATATTCAACAAAATGAAACAGGCTCAGTGCAACCATTGGATTACACGCGTTATTCCGTCATAGTGTAAAATGTATGATAACGGAATAAAGCATGTAATCCAATGGATGCACTAAGCCTGTTTCGTTTCGTCGAATATAATAAGCCTGTAGAAATGTCAAATGTTGACCAATTCCAAATCCCATGTTGTATTGGAAAATTTTATAGCTGGTTATATAATTAAAGTAAAAATTTCTATGAATTTTTAAAATCCCAGGTAATATTATTGACCCAGATAGCAATACATCCTTGGGTATGGGCATGTAGGACCAAGCCAGAAAGTGTTGGAGGATATCCTGTTGTAGGAGTAAATGATGTTATGGTCATTTTAGGTTGACTTGCCTGCCTGCCTGCCTGTCAGCCCAGGTCTTGTGACATCATTCATTGTGTGTTTGATATGCATGCAGGCATTACTTCACACAATAATTGCTATTGTATGTGTTAGTCTACCTGACACCTGTCAGATCAATATCTCAAAACAGGTCTATAGATTACAATACCTACATGATTTCAAAATATGCAATTGCTATTGAAGCGATATTGTGGTAGCTGAATTATGGGGACAATTACAAACCAAGTGCTGATAGGATTGTGTGCTTGGCCAGCTGCGACCTAGGTGAAGTGAAATAATTGTGACGGTTTCCTAATGGCATGCAGCGTAATATTAGCCAACAGTAAATCTAAGCAAAAAGGCTGCAGCCAATATATTGTGCTCAGGTGTATAAATGGGGACCGGCATTCTCAGCTAGGAAGGTAGGTCTTGTTGTTCAGGAGTGGTGGTAAACCCCCCACAGCAATATTTATGTGCAGTCGTCCAAAGGAAGGA
>JAMKCH010004404.1:0-36247 GCA_023653785.1 Ophioderma brevispina | reverse complement strand
TGAATGTTATGAATTCATTTCCCTATAGATCACAACTAAAACTTTCGAATAAGTTTCAATTTTTGATATCATTCTAGTAGAGATTTTAAGAAAAAGGCATATGAACACCGCCACCACTATTTTGAGCCGACGTGTACGCCTCATAGCCGCTTTCGACCAGGGCCGGAAGTCGAGGGCCTAGTTTCTACACCGAATCAAATTTCCAAATTTTGTGATAATCTCAGCGATGGTCACGCTATACTTTTTCACTTTTATTATAATATAACACCCTCGCTAGGAACCGGTCCCCAAAGGACTGCAAAATATCTCAAACATGTTTTGTCATTTTACCGGAACTACCTACCATTCCCCCAAACGTGGAGTGATTTAGTGTTGTGCGCCCCTAACCTTGGTTCTTGGTGAGGGAACAGTTAATGAACAGATCAGAGCACGTGCAATTTGCACATCTGAGCTTCTGACCACCACTTATGCTCCTGGTTTATAACTTGTGACAACAGTTCCAGAGTGGAGCTATTCAGACTGTGCTGCGCCGAAATACCGGGCTATGCCGAAACGCCCGGTCTTTCGGCAGATGACCTTGCCGTACGGCAGGGGTATCGGCCGAAACGCCCGGTGTTCCGGCAATTATTCATGCCGAAAATGCTGGCTACGTCATTACCCTGCCGAACGGCAGGGGTATGTGCCGAAACAATGGGTTATCCCAGTAGTTCGGCACAGAGAGATCCTTATTACAGCGTGCGGTTGTTGGATGTAATAAGTTCTTTTGTCAATTGGCTGTACGGACGCAGGATGACACGAAATAGGTGTTCAGTGGACTCAGCTCGTACGACAGGCTAAGATTAGCTTTAAACTAATAATTTTAGTTCCCGTTCATTATTTACAAGGGAGGGGACCGGAGAAATTTAAAGATGTGTTTGGAAAATTGCATAACCATCATTAATTGTAAAGTTAGGCCTACATAGGCCCTATTGCATAGAACTCCTACACCCATCCCACATACACAATTAGGTACATTATATGATTTACTGCTGATATGCAGATAGGTGCTTGGTTTACTGAATAATAAATTTAACATGACCTCCATCAGAAAAAAAATAAAATCACATAACCCCTATTTGTGAAGTAGAAAATCACATAGGTCTAATCATAATGTTTGTACTCAGCGGACTCTATTAACCAAACCCTAACCTAATTCCTAACCCTAATCTTAACCCTAGATCCTATAGGCCCTATAACCCCAACCCTAAACCTAACCCGTGTTGCAACCGGCCTAATAGCAGCTAATAGCCCTCCTTATCAATAAAGGGGACCTTTACAATGGGATCCATATGTATATCAATGCATATAACGTATACATTGTTTCCGAATTCGGCTACCTTGGTAAAAGAACGCGGGAATTCTTCTTCATGGGGTCTATGTGGGTGCTTTAGGCGTTACAAGATCGTATCTACGTCTACTATTACATACATGATTGTTCCTAAATGCCAAAAGCCTGATTTTTAATGAGTTTCATTGTAGAATTGTCCACAAAATCACGAAAAATGAGTAAACACGTGCTCTACACATCAACAGCACGTTATGCAAAGTTTTTTTTGTAAAGTTCTTTGACATATTTTGTATTGAAGATGTGCCATGTGACACCACCGCCGGGCAAAAAACAAAGCTGTCCGGCGGTATGCGTGAGCACCTGTAGGGCGTAAGCTTTTAAAATTCCCGCTCAATCAGTATAAATAGCCCATTGCTGTAGCTGCATGTGATGTCCTTCGCACCTTGATCACGTCAGTAGACCAGGTGCTAAGTTGCGTGAGTAAACATTGATGTCACATCAACTATAAACACACCATGAATAAGTTGATCAGGGCAATGATTGACTACATTCAAAATCTCGGGAATAAAATATACGCTATTCATACATTGCAAGCATTGTTGATGATATCGATCAATGCTTTCTACTGTCAAAGAGCGATGCAACGTTTTACACACCTATCTTATAAATGGAACATTCCTGAAAAAGTTTATGCTCATTACGAATATTCGACTGGTTCCGATTTCTTGCCGATTGATGGCCAAAAATCACAGAAATTGAGTAGAATTGGGTGTGAAGAAATACTTTTCAGCACACACCTTCAAAATCTTGTTGGGTAATTAGATGAAAACCAACTTTTCTTTCACGATTTTCTCCCGACACTAATACCTTAATTAAAAACCGAGGGTCTAAGCTAATTGAATGGACAGTAGTTACGGGGACACACTTGCGCTTGTGTTTGCAGATAAAACTCGCGTGCAGAAATGTTTATAGGTATTCGCACAAGTTTGCAAGTATTTGTGGGTTTGCACTCATGCTTGTAAGCGTTTCTAGGTATGCCCGCGAATGTTTGTAAAGTACTTATGGGTACGTATATTTGCAAGTGTTTGCTACCACACCTGCGAATGCACACGTTTTTGTGAGTACGCCTATGCGCGTGCGAAAATGTATGCTTGCGTGCATTAGCTTGCTTGCGGGTATGCACGAAGGTACGCACGTAGGATTGCAAGTGCTTGTGGGATCAAAAACACATAAACACAAAAACACATAAACGCAAATACTTGCAAACTTGCGTGTGTGTCAAACACTACCGCACAGAAGTTTGTATCCATAAACACTTGAAAACGCAAAGTGCGCGCCATACACACTTTCAAACGACAGTGCGTACCCATAAGCATATACAACGCAAGTTTCTATGCATAAACACTTGTAAATACAAGTGCGTACCCATAAACACTTGCATTGCGTTACCCATAAACACCTGCATTGCATTTGTTTAGGAGTAATACGCAGAGGGTCGCCGTCGGTTCGAGTTTAACTATATATCGCTATCTCCTGGCTTAGGGGGAAGAGATCTTTTGATATCCACTCATTACGGCGTTAGGGGGAAATATCACCTTCCCCCTAACGCCTCCCTTTGATTGCGATTTATTCCGGTCAAAGGATATGAATAAATTATGCCTAATGAAGGATTAATCCATAGAATAACAAAGGATATGAATATTAATTTACAAACTATAAAAGTCCATAAAAAACAATGAATTATTTTTTTTCAAAAAAAATAAAAAAATTAAAAAAATTAAAAAAATTAAAAAAATTAAACTATATATATATATATTTAGAGATTACGTACACCGAGTATCTCTGGGTACATATTAAAAACAAACTTCAAACATGAAAAACATACCCAAAGATAAAATAATCAAATAACATGATGATTTTATAATGGTAATTCATTGAATACTTAGATTTCAATTTGCCAAACTCGATTGGGACTGCGAATTACAAAAATATTTTGAATTTAACTCAACTCCTTAAATATGACACTGATAGGCCCGTCAAGTATAGCAAAAGGTTCTGATGGACACATGTCTACTTCTACACGTGGTACTGAATGATGGTTTACCCGTTTCACCTGGCATTGACTTCACACGAGATCGCCATGTTGAAATCCCAGTAGAATGCACATTGAAACGAAATGTCCAGCTACATCAATCCATCCATGAAAAACTATCCAAGATCATATCCACGAGAAAGATTTTGAAAAGTCAGCTTTCCAACTGCACGCTCTATCCAGACGATAAACAAACTCCATATCACAGACGCCTTATCCCATTGATGTACACTTCAAGAGACTGTACTTGAAGCCAAGGTATCAGCTCAAGATTGGCGGCAGCGTCTATCAACAATGTGTTGTCACACAATGTGATCCTACTCGACCCAACGCGTTCATCATCAGAGATGACGGGTACGTATAACTAAAGTTTGATTGGCTGGAAATAGAACACCCAACACACAGACAGAAAAAAAGGAGCACGTGAGTAAAAGTGAGTCATTTGCCGTAGAGTGAAACACTTTGCCTCAATATGAGTCACCTTGACTCATTTTTGGACAAGTGTTGCAAGTGATTAACTTTTTTTTCTGTGTGTGCTAGGTTGTATAACAGGAATTTGTATGCGAAGATAACAGTAGCATGCACAAAAAGAGTGCTATGAAGAGATCTTCTTTTACCGCAGGAGAATTAAGAAATCATTCAATAGTTTCTTAACAGAACGCTGGGACAATTCTCACTATTTATGCATTCGTCTTGATTTGTTTGAAAATGATACAATAAAACTCAAACTGCAATATTTTATCCACAAAAAGACAAAAAAATACACATGAACTGTAGGAGTCATAAATTTTACACTTAACCCGTGCATTTTTCGTAACCTAGCGAGTTATGTTATCTAGGATCATACATTCATGGATAAGGGTCAAGAAAATCTCACAACGGTGTGCATTTCAAGATAATAAGTACTTAATTGAATACATTAGTTTGCACTAACATAAAAATAGCAAATTATTCTCTTCATGGAACATTTAAAGGAAACCATATTTAGCAAGGAAAATATCCGATCAAACCAGGCACTATACAAAGAGGCTAATGGCACCTTGTTTTATCGGAGGAGAGTGAAGAAATCATTTAATATTGTCTTAATGGGACGCTGGTACAATTCTCACTAGGGATACATTTCTCTTGATTTGTTTGAAAGTACCACAATAAGACTCAATCTAAACTGCAATATTTTAGCCACTGAAAGTCACCATATTTACATAAAATCGTCAGGTAATCAATTTTACACTCGTATATTTTCGTAACCTAACGAGTTGTGTTGTGTAGGATCATAAATTCATAGATGCGGGTCAAGGGTGTGCATGCAGCTCAAGAACCGTTGAATTCACAATAATTACAATTCTCTTTATGGATGCTAACATCAATCTCGTCTTAGTTATTCCACATGTAGGTTATTGCACAGATAATAATTACAATAAAAACAAATTCTAAGCTCTACGTGAGACGAAGACGTGCTTCAAGATTGTAACCACAATATTATCGTTACAAATTGTATTGTGTGCTTTCTTCAGTTTGTCAGACTATATTTATTCTTTGCAAACATCTATTACATTAGGTGTGCCAAGGACAGTACGTTGGAGTTTTACACATCAGACGATCCCATGATTCAACGCTTCGGATGGGAAGCTCTTGGTGCAATTGATGCCGATAGCTCGGTAACTACTCAACTCAACAAAATTGATTTTGCTATTTAGGTTTCAATAGGGCCTAGCTGTCAGAAAATGATGGGGTTCACATTTTCAGACTGTTTTCCCTTTAAAGGGTTAAATTTTAGTACAGGGAAAAATTGAAATCGAACCAGAATTGAGTTTTAATGTACACCAAGATGTGTTCATCTCCTTAAAAGGATAAGAAAAAGTATATATTTGCATAGGTTCCAACCTTTAGTTAAAACGGTATAGCCCCATAATTGTTCATGGTCATCCTGGGGGTAAATGTTCAGATGCTGTTGAAAGTGTTGTCAAATGATTCCTCTTGCCATGCTTAAACAGAAAATGCATTTTAGCTGATTTAGTGATAGCACCATTTGCAACATCCAGGGAAAGACTTGGTAACCCCATAGATCACGTAGACCCTTGATACATTTTGCCATATAATTATCCAACCAAATGTCACACACTGTAAAATAGTACATTTTTGGATCATACGAGACAATACGAACAACTTGCCACCATTTTTAAAAAAATCTGATCATCGGATAAATTTTACCCCGGGATGACCTTGAACCATTATAGGGCTACACCGCTTTAACTTTGCCAAGGTTGGAACCTAGGCAAATAAATAATTTTTCTAATCCTTATAAGGAGATGAACGCGTTAGTGTACATTAAAACACTCGATGTCAATTTTCTCCTGTACTAACATTCCTCTCCTTGAAGAAGGTGAAAGTACTCTGAAAATTTGAACCCCATTTTCTAATATCCTGGCCCCTATTTAATCCGAATCAATAGGAAAATCAATTTTAGCCAAAAAAAAAATCCTACAGGAACTGTTTCATTGACATACCACACTATAAAGATTTTTGTTTCGATTTAAAAGAGATTAGTTACATGTACATTTTAGAATGTCGTGAACATTTTATTTTCTCAGATTTACGTTCACTGTTTCCTGATGTTGTGTAACGCATCGGACCCAACATCACGATGTTCGCTCGGTTGTCAACCATCTGTCAAAAAGCGCGATGTGAGCATGCGTGGAGCTGGATCTGGAACCAAACCTTATCTGATGACAGAGGGCCCATTAAGGCTCCTTGGAGCAGTCAGACCAGATGGAAAGGAAGACAGCATGGGTATTGATGCAATTTGTGTTTTATTTTAAGCCACAATCACTCATTTTTAACCAAATTCAGTATGGCTAAATGCTATTGTTGCGCCACTTTATTGTTTTTAGTTGTTTTTTTTTTTCATGAAAATGGATATTGAATCGAGTCAATGTTACCTTGCCATTTTAACTTTTTCATGACGTCACAAATACCGGGATTCCGTCAATTTTGCACCCAAAAATCGCCCGTATTTAAAACTGTGTTGTTCGCAGATTTAACACTTGCAGGTAACTTACAAAAATACTTTCCAATACAATAATGTAAAACAAAAAAACTCAAGTTCGACCAAATTGAGGGCGTTGTTTGTTTACATCCTGAAGTAAATGACTGGTCGTGTATTTAAATGAAATTGAACTACTACAAAAGAAGCACGCAATTGCAAAACAGTTATGTTGGCAGTGAATTTAATTTTCTGCTAAATTGGAGGTTCTGTGGTGATCATAACCTCTTTGCCCCTATTTCTAAAGAAATTAACAAAACAAACGAGTTCCAGGGTGTTGAAAATTCCAATTGATTACAACATTCCGTTTAAAGTTATGAATGATTTGTATTTTTCGGTTCCTCAAAGGTCACTTTGTTAATTTTTGTCGCTCGAATCTGGACGCTTCTAAGAGATTTTGGCCCGAAATTATGCTCCAGGACCAGGTGCTCCAGGACCATATGCTCCTGGAGCAGTGGTCCTGAAGCAGCTGGTCCTGGAGCATATGGTCCTGGAGCATAAATAATTTGGAAAAATATTCTAAGTCAAATATGCTCCTGGAGCATATTTGACTTAGAATATTTTTTCCAGATTATTTATGCTCCAGGACCATATGCTCCAGGACCAGGTGCTCCAGGACCATAATTATGCTCCAGGAGCATATGGTCCTGGAGCAGCTGGTCCTGGAGCATATGGTCCTGGAGCATAATTTCGGGCCAAAATCTCTTAGAAGCGATCTGGACAATTAAACTGAAATCTCTCGACTTTCATAATTAGTATATTGGCTTATTCGTTTAAGTTTGTCGGTTAGTTAGCGATGAGCAATGGGTACATGCAAAAAAAACTCACCTTTCTACCAATATCATATTCACCACGCCCTGTGCCCGCCGCCCCGTTGATTTATATCAAGATTGTTCCACAACGCTCTATCATGGTCTTCTTCTTTGCGTATCCACAAGTCATTGGTAATGGCTTGTGGAGGTGTCAGGATTTATTCAACTGATAAGCTGATCCGGGGCCGCGTGTATTCATGATACGGACGCTCTTAACATGGCCCGCTTTTTAGACTGGGATGGATTTGGAACAGTCAGGATGTTACACCCTAATCTTATTCGACACTGCGATGTACATGTACAGTTGTCACTCTCTGTACACGGGACCGACGGCTTAACCCCTCCGAAGGACGGGATGCTTTCATGATTCATTTGCCCAATTCCAAGTGAACCACGGAGGAGAGCGGTATTCTGTATTTAATCAATAGCTCGTATACAGATTAAATCCAGAGTTGAGCACTTAAATAATTCCCAACAAGTGACCCCACCGGGATTCGAACCCGGTATTTTTTTATTTTGATAAATATGCGCCACAGGCAAGCACCCTATCCGCAAGATCACACTCTCCCACCTATCACGGTGAGCCAATTAAACGGCGGATACTTCCATTTGTAATTGTTGTTGATTTTTTTCCAGAAATATATATAAAAAAAAAACACTCCCATATACATTTTCGAAAGGTCCCGATGTGTAGTTGATTTTATATCCACTAGCCAGATATCCAGCTACATGTACTAAATATGTATAAATTCTTCATAAAATTCTTAAAGTTATTGATGGAACGTTGATAACCATGTGGTTGTAATTACATCACATTATTTCAGATGATAAAAACGGCAGCAGCGGCATTACGCTATTCCTGATCGGTTCTTTAGCGTTCACTCTCATCTGCCTGATAGCTGCCATGGGAGTAATTATCACCACTAAGAAAACAAAGTGGCAACACTGACTGGTTACCTACCCGTATCTACTAAATCAGATGAGGAGATTGATACAGATCTTCAGGAGTAAGCAATAAGAGACGTATTCATAGGAAGCGTGTTCCGATACGTGTTTTCTCGTCTTCTGAATCGCTTTTTACTTAATGACGGTTGACGGTGTTTTTGTCAGAATCTTCTCTACTGATTTTTCTACTCTAATTTTTGGGAATTTGTTAGCATTCATCGATCGTTGATAGATTTACAAGTGATAAATGGAACCTTAAAGCGGCACTATCACATTTTCACAAAATATGATTTTTTTCAATTTGCTCTCAAATGATAGTCTAGGCCATTGGAAGAACAGAGATATATTTTACACTTAAAAATAACATACCCCAAAAACAGATAGGGACATTGATATGAGAATAAAGATATCCAGGTAATTTGTAAGCTAACTTTTGAGTTTTCCATAACTTTAATCAACAACTGTGGTATATCATGAATATTTTGGACTCGTACTCACTGATATTAAAACCACAAAGGTTATAGACCGGTCAAACAGTGTGCATAGCATGGGAAACATCATACGGCTGCGTGTTCTTGTGTTAAACGTCATTTTCGTCGTCTGCTGAATTTCGCGTCGCCGGCGACGCTAAATTACAAAATCGTTCCGTTTACCCATATAAGGAAGCTGATTTGGTCTTAATCATTTCGGGTGAGGGCTTTTGTATATAAAAGCTTTACAACCATGCAAAAATATCGATTTTGAAAAATCTTGAGGGCACACTATTTTTCAAATGTGCCAGTGTCTCTTTAAAGTGGCATTGCATGATTCATATAGCCTCATCCCCGACTAATCGGAAACAAATTGAGATTGTTATTCGAACCGTTATCCTTAGTATGTGTATGCCTAATCTTAATTACGACAGTATACAGATTCGATGGTCCCTAACAGAATTAGAAATACACTTTTTCGGGGCTTCCATTGCCCATTACAGTGAGGAAAGAGATAGCATAAATTAGTATTTTGGTGGCGCTATTCAAAATTTGTTTGGCCCTTTAAATCGTACAGGAGTCACTTGTTAAAAGTTTTATTTCAGCAATGTAAATTATGTTTATGTTCTTCTAATTGTTCGCCAAATTTTACCGAAAAAAACCTTTCGGGGAATGTCATTTTGCCGCTACCTAAAAATGTTTTTTTTTTTTTTTTTACCGCCATTTGGAATCGATTTTCATTTTGGTGGTCCGCCAGCATAGCTGGCTTAGCTTTCGCTTGTACGCTGTAGGATGTACGTGTCTCGTCAGCAATTTTACCAAAAAAAGGCGAATCTTGACGAGAACGCACAATCCCGATTTAATGGCACTGGTATATGGGGCCGTGGTGGCACAAAGTATTATTGCCCATGGCATGACACCTGTTTGACCGGTATATACGCATATTCATTAGCTCATTTGCATATTTGTTCATGATTGGCATATGAGAAAAAGTGAAACTCTTGACTAGAAGTGCAACGTCAGATTTTGAATGACACTTGAATGTTGGTATGTGTGATACAAGTATTGCCCGCAACCTGTTGACGGTATCTAGCAATTAATGGCTCATTTGCATATTTTGTTTTGGTTTGTCTAATAACAAAAATTTGAAAAATGTTACCTTGACCAGCTCGCAGTCCAGTTTGATGGATCCTTGGTGTTTGGTAGTGATGGACTGTTGAGGATAATTGACTTTCAATTTGCAATTTCTTGTCTGGTTTGGTTTTGATTATAACCAAAAATGCAATGCATAATTCATTTCTAAATTTGGTTTGCGATTGAAATGGGTACTAGTGAACTAATAAGCGGGCCCACAGAGAACTCGCCGCGAAATTCTATTCAAGTTTTTCCAATCCTGTTATGATTTTTTGGTAAAATATTCCAACGCAAAGGGTTTGCCGGTGGGGGGGGGAATGATAGCACAAAAAATACATCGGATTGCAGAAGAATTGTATACACTTAAGTGTTAATTATTTAATATTATCCATATTGCAATGCCATGTGTGTTCATAATCATCAGAATAACAAAAAAAAACATATTTATTTATATGTCTATTCTAAGGTTAGGTCATGTTTTGGTTCTTATCTGACTCTTTATTGGTAAAAATCACATGCTTGTAAAATGCTGCCTATGATAAGATTGGTAATAAATTGGTAATTAGTAATTACTCATTCTGGAATATGTAAACGTTAAAAAGACGGCCAGATATGGAATTTTATTTCAATTGCCACAACAAAATCTTTATTGTAGAGATGAGAATTAGGGCGTTAATTGGTATTTCTGAATTATGATTAATGTCCATATAATGTTAAGATAGACCGACTTCAGCAAGACAAAGTATCAGTATGTAGTTTTATAATCTTTAATATAGATTAACGAATTGGGTCGTTTTTCCACCATGCTTGTCGCACAATCTTTCTGTTTTTGTAGCTTGTGAAAGGTAAGTTGCAGTATTTCATGTACTTAACCCTCGTCTTACCAAGCCTTTTTTGTAACACGGTTTTACCGTGAATGAAATCCAGTTTTTGCGCGTTTAAAAAGTGGGATATCGGATTTTC
Source organism: Ophioderma brevispina (assembly GCA_023653785.1). Taxonomy (NCBI): domain Eukaryota; kingdom Metazoa; phylum Echinodermata; class Ophiuroidea; order Amphilepidida; family Ophiodermatidae; genus Ophioderma; species Ophioderma brevispina. Next base: position 25,461 of record JAMKCH010004404.1, on the reverse strand, counting down.
GTACGGTGTTAGCTCTAAATGGTGGCAATTTACTAGTTTTAATATTATACATTTTTAGACCGCAATGTGCACAATATTTAAAAATTGTACCATAACTATCCTTGGGTGGCAATCGCCCCTTTACCTTGATTTTGACAGCATACCCTAAACCCCGGTGAAGGTGCTACCGTCACATTTTTTTTTGTTCGCGAAAAATGACCAGAAAGGATGAGAGGAATGATTACCCTTGAAGCTTTTAAAACGAAAGCTTTTAGCATTTATAGCGCCCCTTGTTAAGACTAGGGTTTAATCAAAAAATCAATATATAACAGGAATTAAAACGGTTGATTGCAATTCTTTAACTACTTCTGCAAAATCTTACAAGATCGAACAATAGCACGAGAATTGCCCTGAAAAGAGAAACCATGGCAAAGAAATCAATAGCTTTAGTTTCTTTCCTCTTTTTCCACATCACCGAATAATAAAAATATTATGGTAATTTTGCTCTCCATTTGGGGCCATTCTGAGGAGTCGATCTTTACTATTTTGGAAGTGCTGAGATTCGATGATTTCTAATATAAAATTAAGACACACGGTAGTGTGTCCACCACGTTTTAAAAATACAACTAAAAAAACACCAAAACATATCCCAAAAACAGCCTTAAACACCATGATACAAACGAACAACACACCGTGGAGTATAATAATACAGAAACAACTGCCCGTTGTTTGAACGCGCGTGCGCGTTTGACGGAGAAATCGTAACACTAGGTGGCAATATCATCAATAAATCACTTAACCCTGCGAATAACACAACCAGGCACTATTTCAACCCCACAAAGTATATTTGGGACACATTTCATGTCAACATATGAAATAAGAAACGGAAACGATGAATTAGAAGAACTTTCAAGCGGTCACTTTAATGATTATTAGTGGAAAGTGCGAAACTCTTAAAAAGTGGGTCTCACAGACGCTAGAGCTTTAATTACGAAATGGATAGTAGCCAAATACCTTAATATAATTTTCTAGTTATCCTCATGATGTGCCATTTAGATGATAAATTGAAGATAATTCACTCAATGGGGCAAGAAAATGGCGTTTTAACGGGATTCTTTTGTTCAACAACACTACTGAACCATCACTTACTATATATCCAACAATTTGCGAGGTCGCATGCAATAAGCTCCTTCGTGGCCGAGCGGTCTAAACGTTGGGCGTATTTAATTTTACTTTTGGATAGTCTCTTGTTGTCGGTTCGAGTCCAGCGATAGCCCGCGACTTTCAGCACATTACACTTACAACGAGAGTAAATCATTTTCTTTACTTACGGTCACCTTGGCCATTGGAGTTATGGAATGTGAAGTATATTTCACTATAGTTCACATTCCAAATCAATTCTTATATATGTATTTCGGCAGTTTTCAGTTATTGTCAAGATCAGACAATATCAAGAGTTTTTGGGCATTTTGATTTCACATTAAATGCAGCTTCATAAAAATAACAAATTGGATTTTTAAAAAATATATATCAAAAACTGTTACTTTAGACGGATGAGAGACCACACTTTAATAAAATAATCAAGTTGATTTAAAATCTTTAGATCGAAAATCATAAGACAACTGAAGTGAAACTTTATCAAGAAAAACGAGCATTACAAATAATTCGAGAAAAATTCATGCGAGAGTCATTCAGCAAACATCTACCTGTGATTATGTGGACACATTTCATGAGCAAGATATGAATTAAGAAAACGGAAAGAACGAGTTAGAAATGTTTTTGAAACGGGATTATTTGAAACGATATAGTGGCAAATAGGAAACTTTTAAAAAAAACGGCTCACCGACCTACAAACACGCCTTTATTACGAAATGAATTGGCGAAATTTAGTACATTATTTATATTTATCATCATGATGGCCTTGTACTGCTAACATTGGACAATAATTGACTTCATGGCAAAGAAAATTATGCTTAACGGATTCTTTTGTTCCACATTACTGATCCATCACGTACTAACAGACGGTCCCAAAAAAAACTATATACAATCAAAGATTATTTCTTTGCACAAAAATTTAGTCACATCTCACTGGGATTTTACTCTGATTTCCTTTTTAGAGGTTCCAGCTTTTATGGATGTTTATTGGTGTAAATTTTGGGGGTGTGTTCAGGAGTTATTGCTAATTATATCTGGACAGTTGAAAAACCTGTTTGGGGCAAGTTTCGGCTGTCCTGATATCAACAAATTGGCCCATTGAAATCACCTTTAAAACATTCTTTATTGAAATTAAATAAAAAGTAGTATAAAGTGCTGCTTTTTTGTTGATATAACCTTAATTTATAACTTTAGGTCGCAATTGTTAATAAATACATACATGTAGTACTGGGAGTTCAATTCCCAAAACTGTCATGTTTCTTAGCTTTACTGTCCCAGGTTCCATCAAGAAGGTAGAAAAACCATAAAAACCCCTTTTTGAAAGTCAACAGACCTTTGAACACACCATCGTTTCCTTTATGCTCTTTGTTGAACACTTCTTCAGTATTCCGCCCTGGCATCTTGGAGGCAGTTGGGGATCGGGAAGGGTAAATGGTCCCTCCACATTAGAGCCGTTGTCCAGCACATTTGTCCCTCAACAGACTTAGACTGTTAGTTTCATCAGCATCAAATTCCCCTAATTTTCCACATGCCTTTCATGATTATTGTCCCCCTGAAGAGTGAGTAAACCCCGTGTCATTTCACCCACAACATAAATTTCTGTTGCTTTCCACTCAAAATAATATAGATTGATTTATTCAATGCAATGGGTAATACGTGCCCTTTCCCTCTGATCTGTACAATAGTCTTGGGTTGAAAAGGTTTAATCCCAAAATGATGTTCGGCGCCTTATACCTTTAGTTTCTTGAACTTCAGGTGAAACTTGCGCCAAGTGGTATTTTAATCCTGTTGTGTTCAACTGACAATTCTCCCGGGATCGGGTCCATGCAACATTGGATGGTATAAAAGCAAGGATTTAGCCTTAGGATCTTGTCTAACAATAAAGTTCAACTATCTGGCAACAATGCACAGTTTAATTTTTATAATTTTTTAGTTTGTTGTATAGTTGTTTTTATTGGGACAGTCTGTAGCATATATACAACAAATCAGGCTTTCTGTGCTAGCTTCCTCCTCCGTGGCGGCAGCGGTGTAAGCCCCGATGACTTATGATTTACTTTTGAATAGGTCTGTGGTTGTCATTATTCGAGTCCGGTGGTGGCCCACCACTTTCGGCATTAGGTGTAATTCAATTCTGGTGTCATTCCCTTCATTGTTGGTTATGTAGGCCTGTACAATGGATGCTTCTCTGGGTTCTTTACGCGGTTTTTCCAGGAGTTTTTAAACAGTTAAAGGTTCTGAGTGATGCTGAATGGCAACTTTATAAAATTATAAGCTTAGAAATTAACAGGTGGTTTCTTATTGTAAGGTGCAATAAAATCTGATACTTACTTGGTCTCTTGGTAAAATACTCATTCTTTTCTTTAAAACGTCAAATAAACAGTGGTATATATCAACGAAAAGGACTAATACATTCCCGCAATTTTTGCCCTTTTGAAAAAGGCTAAATTGCAGAACCTTACAAATCTGAATATCCACTAACTGAATGAGATAAAATGTCGAAAAGCACTGAACGTTTTAAGTATAAAAGTAGTATATAATACAATTTTGATAGCCCTTGGACTTCAAGCTCTTCAGATTTATTTATCAAGTTTAAAACAACATGACAACAAACAATTACCTTAATCTACCGAGAAAAAAAACGACTTCGAATACTTTATTATAACGTGTTCAATACTGAAATTTTAACTACTTATAGCTTTGAATAACATAGTTCACCAGTTGATTAATGAAATATATTCACTGAGTGTTCCTACTTCCAAACACTTTGCTTACTTAATAGTTAATAACCATACGTTCCAGGTCGACAGCGATACAACATGCAACAACGTATGTTTAAAAACAAAATAATCACAATAACTACGTGTATAACTGTTCGCAGAAACAGATTGTCTTGCAAATGACCCACTTCTACTTGCACAGCTATTTAGTAATGTCACAAAATAAAAGGAAACTACCAAAAAAACTTGGCAACCGTAAAAAAACAACCAAGTTTTAAAAAGAGTACGAGCCATATAAAGTTAATAAATCTAAGATAGCAACCAGTACCAAGTGCGTCTGCCCCATTGGCAAACTTGGCTCCATTTCCTTTCCTTCTACAATGCAAAAGAACCATGCCCTTTTCACTATCAACCTCCATATACAACGCCCACATAAATTTATAGAATTTCATGCTAGAAGCGCTGATGTACTGTAAACCGAGTTCAAAACAGTTGCTCTTCTTTTAAGGCAACCAGAGCAGCGGGAACCTTCTTTTCGTCTTTAGTACTCTTCTTCTTCCCTACCACGAGGAGAGAGGAGAGAGGTCTCAGAATCATTGAAATAAGACCCAATCCTCCAACAATAAGAAATCAAGCAGGAAACGAAACTAGCAATAGCAACGTGAAAACGTTCAAGTCATAACAGACGGCCTTTATCACAAAAAAAGAAATAGGAGTACCTACTTCAAACTCAACTACCAATATAACCTTAAACAAGAACAGTGAGTTGGAATTATTTAAATCAACCAATTTGGGTCTATGATGATGGTTCCTTATGAAATTGGACGTTCTCAACAAGGAATTCGGAAAGAAGAAATGGGACAAAGTTTGCCAATGGTGCAGACGTCCCTTGATAAGACTTGGTGCTATCTTTAGATTTATTAACTTATATGGCTTCTTCTCTTTTTACAACTTGTTGTTTTTTACGTTGCCACGTTTTTTTGGTATCCATTTAACCACAAGTGGCTTTGGATAAGTTTGATCCAAAACTGAGGCAATGACATATTAGGGCGCGTGATTACGAAAAACAAAAAAAAAAACTGAGTTCGCGGACGAACCCCCTGACCGTCCTACCTCCACTCGCCTTTAAACTCGGGGGTAGGGCATGCATCTAACAGCAACACTATTTCAAATCGGTACACATCCGGTGGCTAGTCTATTTAAAAGATTTAAGGTAAGAGGCCGCTGTTACACGTATCGGACGACTCGATTAAAAAGCTATATCTGGTTACGAATATTAAATCTAATGACTCGTTATTGCACTGTTCTGCTGCGACGGGGTTAATCCACTAACACCAAGGATTTGTTGAAGTCAATAATTTTATTCCAAATTAATCATATATTACTACTACGATTTTTGAACGAGGTTTAAGAGGTGATTTTGTAAATTGTCACTGGTAACCGAGGCGGCCCTAGAAAATGCACACGAAGAATTTCAAAAATTTCGAGTATGACCGACCTGTCCATATAACACCTTGCAAAAGAGTCTGCAAGAAATGGGGTTTGATGGTTTCTAGGGAACATTGACCGCTGATTTTCCAAATCGTGTTGATGCAACCTTTGCATCCTTGATCATTTTTGGAAATACGGAAGGGGGATTAACAGGGTCATCTTCATCTGGTTCTAAAGGATCAAATCTAGGACAATTACTTTAACATCAGTAGGCATGAAATGGTTCAAGATAGATCACCCTGTGGTAAAACACTTATATGAAACAGATTTCTCGCATATTGGGCCCAAATCAAAAACTTCATTGATTTTACAGAGAGTAATGTACAATAAATGTTCTGTGATTTTGGTTGACAATGGGGATATCATGTAGGGGGAAATATTAGTTAAGGGCCCCATATGGTTCTATGGGGAACAGCACTCTGACCGCTGTTAGATATCTTTGGCGCTGATTAACATAAAGATCTTATATTTTCGTGTTGCAAAACTCCGAACAAGTGTAAACCAATTTGAAACCAATCGGATCATATAAAATATTTTTCCCATCAATTACCTTGAAACAGTTTTTGTCCTGCTTTGCAAACGCTTAAGGTTGAAGATATAGGAAACTGTATTTTCTAAATCCTTAGAACCAGATGAACATGTCTATATACCTTTTAACGCCGCGTGAAACATTTACAAAGTTTGCATCGTCGAGATTTGGAATCAGCAGGTCACTGTTGCCTAGAAACCATCAAAACTGGTTGTCTAGACTCATTTCCAAGGTGGCCTGTCGCAGGACTATGTAGTCAATGTTTGTGAGTGAAGAAGATATATAGTAACAGCTCCTCAAGATATGTTATTACCACAATGCATACCATATTATTACAGGCAACGTATACCGAGGACGCCAATGATGGGCACACAGTTTTATATCATCTATATACCATGTGTCCCAAAAAAAACGCAACACTTGGTGGCAGGCGCCATAAGTTTTGAACAAATGCACGCGACTACTTATTCTTTGTTGTAAGTTAAGATGGGGCTGTTAGCTAATGTCCCTGAAAAGTTCATAACGGTAGAGTCAATAGTTTTTAAGATATGACCCCAACAATCAAGTAACCTGCAGAACCCATTTTACAAAAATGAGGAGCTGGTAACCACAAGACTGGCACCCGGACTGGCAATGAAGAACAGAATGGCAAATACAATATTGATTGCATTCAACATTTACTTGCCCAAATTTCTTGCAGAACAACTTCAACTGGGTCAAATGACTGCATTTACATAATTATTTCTTAACTGATAATGATAAAACATTAATTTATTGGTGCCAAAATATCTTACAAGACGATATAAACTATGACTAAATCATAGACAAACTCCACATTACATACATGATAAATGCATTGGGCTACAATTTGCTTGTTACTGAAAATAATGTTACATTCTCAACTTTATGAAAATAAAACCTATGTTTTCAACACAAAACTCAATAACAATATAAATATAGTCATTATGTCATTAAATTTTGGGTTAAGATAACTCTTTGTGTGCCGTCACAAAATGATGATGAATGATTAGCTCTAATCCAAAGCTGTCTTTTTTGGACAATATGAAGCGTTTGTTGATCATACTTTCCTAATTCGATCTTTTAAGTGTGTCAAAATGCATGTTTTTAGCTGTTATTACCAATAGAAACATTCATATGTTAATATCTGTGCAGTAGCTGTCTTTAAAAAAAAGGAAAATAGTGGTTGGACTTAGAGATTCATATTGGTGGTTCTGGGCGCAAAACGTAAAGTGCCGTATTTGTAGTTAATAGCACCTCAATTTGGTTAAATGGGTCCTGCAGGTTACTTAATTTCTGGGATCATATCTTAAAAAAATATTTATTCTACCTTATGAACTTTTCAGGGATATTAGCTAACAGTCCCATCTTACCTTACTACAACGAATGAGTAGTCACATATTTTTGTTCAAAACTTATGGCATCTGCCACCAAGTGTTGCGGTTTTTTTGGGGGGACACACGGTATACCTCAAAGGGCATCGAAGGAACCGCGTCCTCTGTTCTAAAGGCAAACACGGAATGAAGTCCCTCGTTACTTCTGATGACAGAAGAAACCTTCCGATGACTATTGTTTAAAAGAATATGTTTTGTATTATGCCTTCGGAATTAAGCTTATGAAACAAGTACAGCTATACCTTGCCATGTCCAGAGTAGGGTCCCCAAGTGCACTAAAATCGTAGTTATCTTCACCAAACAAGACAACATTTTTTGTTGGAAGTCAAACTGTACAGGTCATGGTGCATGGTGTGTTTAGTTGTATGCTAAGTATTTGTGCAGAAAACAAATGGTTACAATTAGAGGCAAGATTTTGTTAAAATCATTCTGACAAGCCTTTTTGTAACACTGTGTAACACTGTTTTCCAAGGGTGATGGTGGATACAGTAAGTGATACCACCATCCATGGGAATTCGTTATAAAGCCTGACTTACCTGACCTAATTCATTGTCCCATGATGGAGAATAGGACCAGCATCTCTCCTCTTCCATGCTTCTCTGTCTTGAGCTACTACATCTTCCTCTGCCATGTTGTATATCCTCGTTGATTTCTTTCTTTTTCCACAGTTCTTCTCTAATTCTTTTTTGATCTTCCCACAATTCTTTTAGTTAAGCAGTTAAGGGGGATTTTCTGCCAGAATCGTTCAATTTTTGAAGAAACCATGAAACTTTGTACATGACTTCTACAGCATCAGAGGGTCCGGAAAAAATAGACCCAAAAATATTACGTCCCCTGGTGGCCGCCATATTGAATTCCAAAATGGCCGCCAAAATAACCGTATTAGACATAATTCTGTTTTACAGCACCTAGAGGCAAGATTCAAGTGTCTATACCTATGTGTTTGATAACAAGGAATCCTTTGGTGGTCGTATCATTTTCATCCAATGGTTCCGTCATTGAATTTTTAAGATGGCCGCCATAATTGGTGAAGTTGATACGTCAATTGGTCGCAAAGCCCTAAATTTCACAGATTCTCGTGATTTGTTAGAGGTGCCACTGTCTATGGCTAAAACCTTTTCAGAGGTCAATGGGCGTCCCTCCCAGCTCAAGAGCAAGAGTGGATAAAGTGCATATCTGCAACTAAGACCGTTCGGGGCAAGCAGGGAAGGAAGTTATCCTCTCCATCCACGATGGGACGCTCAGTCAGCCGCTACCCCTCTACCAGGGCTATCAGGCCCTCAGAACCAGGAGGTGGCACCGGCGGTAAATAGGCGGGAAAGCTCCGTGGTAAATGACATAGGAGTAAGGGCAAAGACAAAGGTTGGGGTCAATCCAAAGGTTGTGGTGGTCAAGGCGGCCAAGCCGGTCGCCTATGACTACCCTGGACAGCACTTTTGCCACCAGTGTGGATGGGCGGTCATCTCATGGAATTTGCAGGGGCATGGCAGGCAGACCTTTGTGTTCTGCACATGGTAACCCAAGGACACTGTATCAAGAGTTCATCGGCCTGCCTACCCCCGTTCAGAGGGGTGAGGTTTATCTACCTAAGTCCCAAGAGACACTACCAAGTGGGACAAGCTACGGCGGGAGAATACTGTGCCGTGATATGCCTCTCGATTGCGATTAGGGATGTCTTCTACTCCACCTTCTTTTTAACTACAAAAATATCGGGGCAGTGGAGGCCCAACCTGAACCTGACCCAGTCTCTGCAAGGAGACTCTTAGAGTGGTGCAGGCAACGGAACATAGATCTGATAGCGTCCCATGTAATGGGGGTAGAGAATATCCAAGTGGACACCCTCTCCCAGGAGGGCACAAAGTGCCAGACATCAACAAAGAAAAAGGGGTCGTCAGTGGAATGGCACCTCCTTCCAGCCATTTTTTAGAGGCTACAGCGTCTCCATGTGGACCTATTTGCCTCCGCCATGAATCACCAGCTTCCGACGTACTACTCGTAGTCTTCGAGCAGGTTTCTCAGTCCGACAACTAACTGGTTCTGCTGGTACCGCCGGCCCATGTGGCCATCGACAGGGACCTTGTCTTTCTCCCTCAGGACGGGGATCTGGTAAGCGGTCCCCCAGCCGACCCGTTCATCCCAGGGCATACTATCCACGCTCTCAACCTGACTGTCTGGAACATTTCCACCTTTTGTACATTCAGACGAGACTTTCTGAACAGGCTACTGCGCTCCTTGCTCAGGCAGGGCGGAGAATGTTACGATTCTCGACTCCGCCGGTTTTATAGATGGTGCGCCAATAGAGATAGTAATTCGCTGTCTGCGTCTGTATGGCACATTGGAAATTTCCTAATAGGAGGTGTTGGTGCCCTAACAGTCGGGTGCTGACCCCACTACGATTGGGGCACCCCACGGGGTTTCAGAGCCGACTCAGATGTCTGTAATAGCCCAATTCTCACGAATCTGCTTCATAGCATATTTTCGTCACGTCACCCAATTCGTTCACTCCTTCCGAAGTGGGACCTTCCGCTTGTGCTCCAGGGCTTAGCGTATTAGGAATTTGAGCCAGGAATTTGAGCCACTAGAGAATGTCAGTCTCTTTGATCTACATAGGAAGACGGCGTTTTTCGTGGCAGTCGACTTGGGACGGCGGGATTCCAAAATACATGCCTTGTTAATTGGTCGAAGTATGGCGTGTCCATCCTCTCACGGGCGGGTTTTCTCACAAAGAACCAGACCTTGCCTGTTACGCCACACCCAGTGTTTCTCCAGGACCAGGCATTAGCCGTGGGATGGGGTCAGAGGGACCATGGTGCCTACACTAAAGTGGTATCAAGCATACTAAAAGGCTTCAGAAGACAAAACAGGTTGTCATCTCCTCGGTCCCCCATCTCTTAAATCCCTAAATGCCAATTTACCACTTTTAAAATCACAGAGCGGACCCCTGTCTTGTGTTTAGCCTATAGGGAAAGCGCTCCTAGATCTAACAACGCAAATACCGCTACCTCCTTTTTTGCGGTGATCGTCAGGTTGTTAGTCATTTTCCTCTAGGGACGTAAGGGATATAGTCCAGCCGCGAGGAAGAGCTGTTGCTACTGCAGCACTGTGTGCCGGTAGAAGTGGGCACAATCAAGAGCTGTAGGTAAATCGCTCGGTGAGAGACGGGGATACTCTAGAGCCTACCTTTCCTTTCTTCTTCCACCGCCAGGTCGCGGAGGGTAGCTACCAGGAGGGGGGCACTCCCATATGAAATGGATATGGGTGTAAGACTCGTGTTTCCAAACCCAGGGGCATTTGGTGATCCACTGAAAAATAGCGGTCTTTGGGTGATAGAGACCCAAAATGGGGGTTTTCCCGAGTGACAAATTTTCCAAAAATGGGGTCTTTGGGTGAGATATTTGCAACATTTTCTAAAAAATAGAGGTCTTTGGGTGAAAATTTTAAATTTAAACAGTGGGTCTTTGGGTGACAACGATGATGAAAAGGGGGTCCTAACAGCCTTACATACGCGTCACTTCCAAGATGGGAGGTCCCCCCTCCCCCTGGGTAGCTATCGAGACCGCGATATTTCCATCTCAGGGATTCACACCAGTAAATAACGTGAGAAACAGGTAAGTCCAGCCCCCACTGCAGATGAGGTGTTTTTTTTTTTTGGTGACCCTCGCCTAAGTATACCCTAAAAACTGAGAGAAAAGGCGAGATCTGGGTTTCAAATCATGGTTGCTATCAATATTAAGTGTAAAATATGTAGGAATATCAAAAAAGGTTGTCATTGATATGTTATTTTGATCCGACAAACCAATTTTAACCGTATTCTTACAGGGAACACCTGACTGAAAAAGTGCTGTGACCTCCAGGATCCATGGTGCATGCTAGTCTTCGCGGTCCAGTAGCTCGAAAATTTTGGGGATAACTACCCTAATTTCATGATTGATTAGGTAGGAGATATGATGATCTTCATGCAGAATGTTAGCTTTAAGGTCTGAGATGTTCCATTGAGGAGAAAATGACGTTTTCATCTCGCCCATTTTGTACAGGAACGAATGGGACCAGGATTTAGTGGTGTGAAACCTATCAGATGTGAAAGGGGGATACGCTAGTAATCAACACCAACCCTGCGTGACCTCAAGACGCACCCACAATGTTTATCCACCTGCAAAGTCTCGGGAAGGGAAGATTGTATTCTTGACCATTTGGAGAAACAATTTGGGTTAACACTCGTCTTACCAAGGTAACCACCCCTAGTGAACTTCGCTCCGGTGCGCTAAAATGCCAAATACTTTCGTAAAAAGCTTCTAGGTAATCGTTCTCTCATCCTTTCCGGTCATTTTAGCATAGTCAAAGTCGAAGGGTAGGGGGGTGGTTGCCACACAAGGATATCTTATGGTGCATTTTTATGTACAGTATGGCTCTAAAACTCCATGTTTATGTAAAACTAGCCAATTGATATCAAAATTGGATTTTCGCCTATTTCCGTGGAAAATGCCAATTTTGCCGACTCGCGGACCTGATGACGTCATTGTGACGACATACTAGGTATTTTGGTTATCAATGGAAAGAGGAGGACTATAGCTATCCACTGGTATCGAAATCATAAGCATCGGGTGCTTATAAAGAATTGTCGGGGGGGGGGTGGGTTGGTAACCCCCCTTGGTAAACCGGGTTACAAAAAAGGCTTGGTAAGACGAGGGCTAAGGACGATTCACCGTGTTGATTCACCGCGTGTTGGCGGTTAATCGTCCGAAATTTAGTACGTGCTGTCGGTGGACTTTTTTAACGGTAGCGTTTTTATATGTGGTATAGAGTCTTCTGTTCGGGCCCAAACGAGACATAACTGCTAGAAATCTATATTGTAATCAACATTTTTTAATTAAAAATCTTGCTGCCATCTTGAAATCCAATATGGTAGCCACCTGAAGAACTGAAAGTTCCAGGGTTTCAAAAACATAGACACCTGAACTTTAATCACAACTGCTACAGAACTGGAAATATGGCTAAAATAGCAAATTTGACAGCCATTTTTAAAATTTCATGCGGCCATCTTTAAATTCAATATGGCAGCCACCAAATAAAATTCACCAGCAGGTTCATTGGTATCAAAAACACAGGTTTAGACACCTCAAATTTTGTTTTAGTTACTGTAGAATTAAAGATATGTCAAAAAAAATGTGATTTTGGCGGCCATTTTGGATTTCAATATGGCGGCCACTAGGGGGCGTAATATTTTTGGGTCTATTTTTTTCCCGGAATCTCTGATGCTATAGAAGTCATGTACAAAGTTTCATGCTTTCTGCAAAAAAATGAACGATTTTCTGCTTAACAGCTCTACTATTTTGCCCTCTGGTGCCCATGTTAGGGCGTCCCTTGGTATGCCATTCCTTTCCATGCGTAGCACGTGCCCAATCCACTTCCAACGCCTATTTTGAATTATTTCACTTATCGTGTGAGTGTTTGCACGTTGTCTTATTTCGTCGTTTGTGATCTTGATTGCACTGTTGCTCCAAGGTAAATCAACTTTTCAACACCCTCTATTTCCTTTGGCTCTATGGTAATTGGTTATCTGCTCTTTGCATTAAAGGTTATCGCTTTTAGTGTTGTCTATGTTAATTTGCAGTCCGGTTGATTTTGCATGCACATTTTAATTATCACGTTTCTCTTGCATTCTGGCTTCTTGTGTTGAAAATCAGGGCAATATCTTCGGCGAAGTCTAGGTCGTCGAATTATTCCAGTTCCACTGGATACCGTTTCTCCCAGCTGACATGGCTGATTGGCTGATACAGCCGCCTTCATAACCCAATCATTGACATGTATGAAGAGCAACTCTGACATACACCAGCCTTGTTTCACTCCGTATTCAACCTCAAACCACTCTATGCTTCCACTTTCATCCTACATTTTTTCACATCCCACTTTGTTTCTAACTCAGGTTTTTCATCTCTGGTTTCTAATTCCTCAGGCCCTTCGTGATGATTTTCTTTCTCAATTCTGTCTTAACTTCCACTGGTACTTTTCAGTTTGTTCATTTCGTATCTAAACACAGCTTTGTTCCTTTGTCCGGCCCTGTTCAATTTCAGTCTCACTATGGCTATAATAAGATTATGGTGACTAGCTGCATCTGCTCCCCTGTATGCTCTGTGTTGTTTACAAATCTTTGAATTTGGCATTCACTACGAGGTGATAAATCTGGTTTTTGTATTTGCCGTTCGATAAGGCGAGTTGGTGTGTGTAGCGGTCGAGTTGCTCACCTTTCACCAATGCGGCCCGGTCGAGCCCCCCCCCCCCCCCCCCCCGGTCGAGCCAGTGTCGTATGTGAATTTGGTTGCCGATCCATACTCGTCCTCGCAAGTTTTCTCCGAGATCTTCTGCAACTGAAATCGGACTTACTCCTTCTTCCATAATGCACATAGCAATATTGGGTTTCTGCCTGCCCTGTGAATCTGATATTATAAATGAATAAATTAAATGATATCTAGCTGTATTTGTGCACTTCTTTGTGAGGAAACATTGAAGTTAAAATAGGAAGATTATGTGTCATACAAAATGTCACTAACCGTTGTCCATTGTCATTTTATCATTGTTCATGAAGTTCTTTCCGACAATACCTTTGTCACCATCCATTTGACCCCATCTTCTACATTCCAATCACCCAAGATAATCAGAAAATCTTGTTTCGAAACTTCGTCGATCAGTCTTTGCAACTTTATAAAACACCCAATGTTTAAGATTTTGGTACTATTGCATAGCTAAGACCCATTTCTTCCCAATTGATACAAAATTCAGTTCATAGCTAGTATGGTGTCACAATGACGTCATAAAATCTGCGAGTCTGCAAAATTTCTAATTTTCACACCTACAAAAATGACTTGAAATACTTGTGTACTTTGATAGCTACATCAAAGCAAGAGATATTTGTAAGAAAAGGGACAAATGCCGTATGGCAAGCTGTAAACAAGCTATGTAAGATCTGAAAGTCAGGGCTCCCTTCAAAAATCAAAGTATTTCTCACTCTGGTTAAGCTAGTGCTCCTCTATGGTTCTCAGGCATGGACCCTTACCAAACAGCTGAACTAAACATAAATGGTTGTTACACTGGACTTATAAGAGCAGACTTAAGTGTAAGTTGGAAACAGAAGATCCCCAACCAACAACTCTACGGTGATCTTCTAAAGATATCCACAGAAATCAGAGAAAGGAGACTAAGGGCTGAGGGTCATTTTTACCCTCACAAGAAGAAGCTGCTAGCAAGTTCATTCTCTGGGAGCCAAAACATGGTATCACTGGCTCAAAGAATAAAACATATCTGCATACCCTACTAGATGACACTAGAGTTTGCGTGTGTCTGGGTAACTGGGTTGGCATCCCTCATGGAAGACAAAAATAACTGGAAATCTCGATGCCAAGCTATTATGTAACCAGCTGTAACTACCTCTCATGACGATGGTCGACTGGGGTCGACTGATGATGAGGAGGCAAAAATGCAACTCTGCACCAAAAAAGGTAGGAATGTCGAATAATTGGTGGGCAAGGTTTTTGTTTTGAATGAGGCATACGTGTTCGTGGAGAGTTAAAACAACTTTAGTAAAATCGTCCGAAATTCATTTTAATATGTTTTTTCCCAAAACATTGATGGGGTAGATATTTATAGAGGGTTATATACGGCCTACACAAATCAAACTTATTTGTAAAATAGCAAATTTGTTTCTTAATAAAAGAATGTTCCGTGTGTACGTCCTTCCGCATCCCTCTAAGCGCTTTTCAAGACAATTTTATCATGCAATGTTGTTAGAAACAATATGAATTTCCACTGTGACTCGCAAATTAAGAGCTGATAGGTATGGGCAACGGAATTATAAGACAAATCTTAATTGAAGTACAACATGATGATTTCGTCGCTCACGCTCACTCAAAATCAATAATTTTAAAAACAAATTGATGAATGAAAATAGCAGGTTGTAAATAGTCTACACAAATCAAAGGCGAAATTTATAAAAGAGTAACATTTTAGGGATGAGTAAAGATTTTTTTTTCTTTTTGAATACAAAGTTAATTTTGTTGTGGCCGTTGCCTCTTGTAGTATTCGCTATGCAATGACATTTTTGTTCATCCAAACGTGATAGAAAATGAACATCTGGTAAAGGTTTGTTGGAGTCTTCGCCAACCTCATGCGTAACCCCACGTGTATACTAACTCATGCGTATGTCCTACATAATAGACGTTTTCATACCATTTACACAGTGCTTTGGATAAGTTGATCCACTCAGGCATGACATAGTATGCACGTAGATTTACGACTGAGTTTCGCGGACGAACCCCAGGACGTTATCATATTTTATAATAGCGTAAGGTGTGATTGTTACGTCCTGATAAATAACAAGTTGTAAAAATAGAGCTGCGTTTGATGATCTTTGGAAGAGCATTATACAGTTTAGGTGCAGCAATGGAAAAAACTCTCTCTCCAGCGCGCTTCTTGGCCATTGGTACTTCAAAGTTGACGGTGCTAGATGAACGTGTAGGTATTACAGTCGGCCTGGATCTAATTTCAAGACAGGCGTCAATGTATGTGGTTTTTCACCCCAATTCTGGTCCATTAAAAACCCTCAAAATAATTAACCCCAGCACAGCCCATGCAAAACCCGCATCGACACCACATGCCTATGCTCGGCCCGTAAATACCCTACCTAGTCGGAGAGATATGGTCCAAGTTATGGCCTGACCGTAAAGTTGAGCATATACATTTTTTTTTTTTTGCTGAAAATGATAGATAAGGGTGTGTAGAATAAAAATCTGCCGGGTGCCACCTGGGCATCCTTGTGCATTTTGAGAAAATTCAAGATGGCGTCACCATAAATGATAATTATCTATTCAACCCTATATTATCAAACTATGGAGTTACTAGATATACTATAGGACCCAATAAACAAGTGCATGGCACTTGTAACATTATATTGAGTCATACTTCAAATTCAAAATGGAAGCCAAATCTAATAATTTTTAAAATATGCCCTATAACAGCAAATACCTGCGATAAAAAATAAACATGAAGTACTTAGATTATGCTGTTAGACACAATAAATGTATTTCTGATACTTTTAAAGTTGTAACATGACGTCAATCAATATGGCAGCCAAAAACGCGAATATCTTCAAAAATACTTGACACAGTGTGAGTGTGAGGCTTATTGGAATTTTCCGTCTTTTTGCCCAATTTTCGCGTGTTTTGAAAACAATGTTTGCCCCTAATTTGTAGTTCAAATAATAAATTTCATTTTTATTATTAATTTAGTGTTGTCTTATGAGCCTTCACATGTGGTATACATTTCTGTCGGAAAAGTGGTTTCCTTAGTGTGGGGTCTCATGGACCCCCCCCCCGGCACTAACGGGAGTGAAAACCACTTGGTCACTTTAGTGTCAAACCAACTTTGGCCAAGCACTTATTACTTGTGCCGGTTTAACCACTATGACCTGACGGACAACCGAAGGTCGAGGATTGCAACCACTCATAACAAGATAAGTATTTCCTGAAAGAATGAGTTAAATTCATTCTCTATAAGCTTTAAACAATTCTCATGAAAATCGATAAAGTTAGCTGCATTAAGTATTAGTCGTAAGAATGACCTATTTAGTGTTTTATAGTCTGAGTAATGTAAGCGTAATTCAGCTTATCTAAAAACAAGAACAACAATTGTACAATCAGAAAATGTAGTTGTCATCACGAAGACATTCTAAAAGAACTTTGATGTAATAATAATAATAATAGCAGAGATTTTTATAGCGCCTTATGCTATTGGCCTCTTAGCGCTTTCACAAATGGCCGCTGAGCACTGTGGCCCAACCATACCATAAACCATTTGGCATCATTTCAATGTAGCACATACCATCTTATAGAAGAAGAGACACCAAGGTTTGATACGCTTTTTGTTCTCTCCCATTTCATGTAGGCAATCTAGACATACATGCAGAGGCGTAGCCAGGGGCAGGGGGACGTGCCCCCCCCCCCCGACAATGATGTTCCGTTGGTACATTACGTACAGTCGGTACATTTTGTCTAAACACTGTTGTTTACCGGTTATGCTGCATGCCTGAATTACAGGTGGGAGAGCTTTATAACAAATTGTCAATACAAAAATGTTTGTTGTGCTGCTTGGCCTTAATCCCAAAGCCCCCTTTAGATTTTCGAGACATCGCAAAAAAAATTGATTTTTTTTATCGGTACATTACACGTGTCGGTACATTCACATCTCCGTCACGTACCCACCCCAAACCCTCCAAAATCCAACCTACGCCACAGCATATATGTGTTTGACTGCACTAGGCCAAATTTATTTTGTTCCACTTTTCTGTATGTGTTTAATGGCCCAAATATCAATTACGCAAAATTGAACTGTTATCTAAAGGGATTTTGAATTCGAGTAATTACGCGTATTCTTCATAAAGAAATTCAAAAGGTCAGAAAGGAAGTTGCATAATACCATAGTGACCCCGAAGAAGTGACTACTGAAATCTGAAATGCCAATGGGGCATTCTGTATGAAAAAGAGAAATCACTACTGTTCACTTGTCTCAACTTGTTTGAAGGAGGTCATTGTAAGTACCATAAAACATGCAACAGGTTTGAAGTTATTGGGCAATTTCAGGCAGAAGCTGTACTCCATATCATCATACCATCAACAGAAATGATCAAAACTGTCTTCATAAATAGAGAGAGAGCTCATAACATCATGTAATGCTGAGAAGAAGATAATCACAATCAAACTTCAAATGCCACGTGCTTAAATGAGTTGTGCATTACCCCCAAAGTGGCACAAAGTGAATTAAACTCGTTGAGTTAATTACGTGTATCCCAAGACTGGCAAAAGCAAATGGGATGAAATAAAATTGATTGTTGTGGGCCGCCAGCATAGCTGGCAGGACCACTTTGCAATCCGTGTATTGTGTGTATGTATGTGTGTATGTGTGTATGTGTCACTGAAATGTTAAGTTTTTTTATGGAGCGGCTTACAGCTTAAATTTTTTTAATATAGTGAGCGCGAAAGCCGAAAACCGCAAATTTTAGTTCTTAATTAAAGTAATTTGAAATTGTATGTTTAAAAAGGCCATTCCATGATTGTACAATTTTTTTAGACAGACTGTAGAAACGCTCATATAACATATTAACATTTTAGCTTTAGGTGCACGAAGTGCCAGTCGTAAAAACACCTTACTTTATACTCTGATATTCACGGAGAGCCTGGAGAAGCAACCGAGTAAATAAAGACAAAGGAATTATGACATATTTCACATTTTCCAGGTTATATAGGCTTGATTCATCTTATGTAAACGGGCATATAGGCAATTACAGTAAATGGTTCATTTGATTGAACTTCTCGATTACTAAACTGAACATATTGTTTCAATAAGATAAAACATGTTTTATTCTCATGGCTAATAGTGGTGTGACGTAGACGATTACAAGCATTTATAATGATGAGACGATTGTTTCAGTAATAACAAATACTAAGATACCAGCAAATTGAAAAAAAAATGAAGTGTTTTGGGCTACAGTTCGTGTTTTTTATCTCTTTGCTTGAGTTGGCAAAAGGAAATTTCTTTCCTTTTCAAGAATACAAACATACAGAAGGTGGGTATTGAATTCGGTAAATAAGTAACTACGACTAAACTCGCATGAACAAATATTGTAATGGATTGTTGTAGTTATAGTGTATATCTAGAGTAATGCTAGGTGATTTGATTAATTAATCCGATTTATTTTTCTTCGATACAGATAGCATTGGTAATGGGTCTTTTGGAACTTCTGGAAAAGAATTTGTCTTTAATTTTCCAACATCATTTTCAACTTCTTTATCACCCATTGTGATGATATCTACTACGTCAATTGAGCCTGTACACGTTAATGTTAGCGTACTTGGAATCGGATATAACGTACTTACTACGACAGACCGATACCAGCATACGGAGATTGCGTTACCGACATCAACGTATTTAGAACAAGGTAACTATACACAATACAAGACCGTAATCGTAACAGCAAGTGAGGATGTGTCTGTTTACGGGATGACAACTGAAGGAATTGACCCCGATGGTTTTCTGGTAATACCTTCACACAGCTTAGGAAATGAATACCTTATCGCTGCATATGCTCCTTCATGTGGCAATGATTATCCTACAGAGTTCTCTGTATCATCTCTTGACGAAGACACTATTCCAAATCGTTACCAATCTAGGACATCATTTTAACATTACATTGAATGCCTACGAATCATACCAGGTACATGACGCATACAATGATCTGACTCGAACTGTCATCATAGCCAACAAACCTGTCGCTGTCATGGCGGGATCTAAGGCAACTG
The DNA here is from genome assembly GCA_023653785.1 of Ophioderma brevispina. Classification (NCBI taxonomy): domain Eukaryota; kingdom Metazoa; phylum Echinodermata; class Ophiuroidea; order Amphilepidida; family Ophiodermatidae; genus Ophioderma; species Ophioderma brevispina. The sequence goes on along the minus strand of JAMKCH010004404.1, from coordinate 5,834 downwards.
GCGTGCCTTCAGGGGATGGATGCGATGCACTATTAGAACAGTTACCGTCCATTGCTAATTTTGGGTTGCATTTCACACTCGCACCATTTATGGGCCGTTCAAGCGGATATATATACCGAATTGTTACCCGCGCCTAGGTGCATGTCACAATTACCAATGTCGGATCAGTTGAATTAGATGAAGGGCAGATGTACGAAGGAGATGTACCTGGTGATTCAATGACATTGATAGTATCTAACAAACCAATCTTAGTGATGCGGTACATGAAATGGTACGGCGATGGTAAGGGTGACTCTGCTATGGTTATTGTGCCTCCAAAGGAAATGTTTGCTGGTAATGTCACCTTTCCCATATATGATGTTACGAGATATTCTGGCTACAAGTACTACATCAACATCATAGCTAAATGTTCCTATGGACATGGTCTGACATATGATGACGTCATCCCAGTAGCAGATTGGGAGACACTATTCGACGGAGAAATGTGTGCTTACCGTTCTGAGGTCACACCTACTACACATAGTGTTGGACACGTTGATACAGATGCGACATTCTCCGTCACTGTGTATGGGTTCAGGAATGGACTTGCCTTTGCCTACCCAGCTGGATTTAATTTGATGTCAAGTAAGAAATTTTCAGCAGATATTTTTTTGCGAAGTGCATGCAAAGAGAGAGAGACAGACAGACAGACAGACAGACAGAGAGAGAGACAGAAAGAGAGAGAGAGAGACAGAAAGAGAGAGAGAGGGGAGAGAGTGAATGAGAGCACAAAAATGGTTAAATGGACATGAAGTTGCAATTTTCTAAGTTAAAACACAAAACGCAGTAAGCAATAACTACTAATGTTAAACATTTTCAATATCACTGTACAACAAACAGACAAATTGTTATGTTTTAGAGTCAAATTCTTTATACCTCGTGGTAAAATCTCCAAGGTGATGTAACTTAAAAGAAGTCTATTGAAAGGATTTGAAGAATTGCCCAAAATAATAGGAACAATATTTGACATGTTTGTCAAACAATAACAAGGGTGAACGTTGCCTTTGTTTCAATATTTGGTTAGGATGCGAAACTTACGAAAACAATTAAAGTAGCAAATATCTGAAATCTATAATAAAAGTAGTAAATGCAGTTATCTACTAACTGGACTTTCAATTTAATATTTCATCCGGTAGAATGTCCGTTTAACTTTTAAGAAAAGTTTAGCCCGATTTTAAAAACAAGGTAAATTGTGATATGCTTAAGAACTTCATCAACATGTGCATTCCTGAATTTATTGTGAAATTTGTACACTCAAAAATCTGAACGAGCGCGAAACAACAAGCACATTTATGTAGTATTGAAAAACATATTGTACATTTGGATATAAACAAAACTGCTGTAATTGGCTGTAATCATCGCGAAAATTGATTGTTTTCATACACACATTTCTATCCGTACTTGTGGATTTAAAACAATTTTCGGTGGCAAATTCGAACATTGAAGATATTATTGATTTGACTTAATAAATTATGAAATGCTACTATCGATCAGATTTTTACGTAGGGAATATACATAAATCATTTATTTGTTTGACTGAGTTAGTCAATAATATTATAATTTCAGTAGAAAGAAATCAAATTAATTTGAAATAATGTTGATTTTTAATTTCTTTTTTTTTCTACAGATGTCCCACACACCACACCTTTTCCAGGAACACTGACGTATTTTCCAACAGATGAACCACCAACAGCCTTGGAATGTAGTAATAACACGATGATGGTGCTTATACCGAGGAATATCATGCGTAGTGTGGAGGCTGCAGATCTGCATTTCATTGACAAGTCTTGCACGGGGAAACACTACAATGACACTCACATTCAAGTGTCCTCTGCTCTTGAAGAGTGTGGGACGCCAATAGAGGTATTGTATAATTGCTGGGGCAACACAGAGTGGGTACATTTTTCTTCTATGCAAAAGAAATGAAATTCCTAGGATTTGTGTTATACTTGATTCATCTGATATGTGACCCCGTACCATTCTTGCGGAGGTGAAAAATTCAATGAGGAGCAGTGACTTCTGTTATAGTCTGATTTTTTATTCCTGTCAGTAAACGCATATTGTTGATGGTAGGAATCATTTTGGAGGGGATGTGTTGACACCAAAAACTAAAGAGCCGTATTAACAGCTGAAATGCTCAACTTTGTTCAAAAGAATCAGATGCTTTAACCCATTCTACATGAACTTTTTGTATCGAATATATAAAGGCTTCATACCAGTTTCAATTGAATAGATTGCCGTAAAGTCTGCGACACGCTATCGATTCCTTTGTTTGGTGTCAATCAAAGAACGGATAGAGCGTCATTAACATCAAGGCTGGGTGAAGAGAAGGATTAGGGCACGAAAATATTGTACTCTGTTATGACTGACCAAAACTCAAAACAAAAGTACTTAGATTAATGATTGGACCAAGCTGTAAAATACTATTTCTCCCGCTATTTCTGCAACAAGACGAATACATATAAACGTATCAGATTTTCTAATATTCCTTAGTGACGTAAAAGAACTTTGGTGAGTAATAATATTTTATTATGTTGAATGCTTCAGAGATTGTTCAAATTTGGTGTTTAGAATTTATCCAGAGCATTTCCCTTGTAACATTTGCTTCGTGAGAAAAGGAACATTTTTTTTAATTATGGCCTTAATCTGCTCCGGTATCGTGACATCAAATTTCTATTGTATTGATTGGGTAACGCATACAACCTCTCAGAACGAATGGGATCGTCGACACGCCCCAAAAACGTTTAATGAACTGAAAGGAATAAAAAAATCCTACTATAATCATGTTATTGAGAGCAATGTTAAGGCCTGAAATACCAAAGAGGTTCTATATAGATAGAAATTCATCGTCTCGCATGTTGTGCCGACCACAAAGAAAACATAGAGTACCAACAATAGAAAGCAATGGCTGCCTCCGCTTCTTCCACATACTGTGGGTGCTGCTTTGCATATACACTAATCGGTAGTGATACAAATTGATATATATGTTAGAGGTGGCCAGGTGTAATAATAGTGCACCTGGATCATTGTGCTCAGATACTCTTTTTTTCACATAATGCAATGCGCGCTTAGGTGAAAAGATGTATTCATTGAGGCGGTTTATTTAAATCAAGACGACTGACGTGTCATTTCATTCGTTGTGTGGCCATGGGTAGGACAAAATTTAACCACCCAATAGCACCCAACATCCAACAACTGATATTTTGCCGGATTGTTTGTATCGAATTGGCATTATGTGTGTATACAAGCACCCAAACTAATAATTATTCCGTGCAATATTCAAAATGTCAGCGCCCAGCACGGACGACTGGTTTTGAATGGGCTTCACCCCCTTGTGAAATACACTGTAGTGCGTTTCCATGCATGAATGAAATTGTATTTAGTGGCAGGTGAGGGAGTTAAATGAACGGCGTGTCCTCCAAGATAATCCGGTGTGGCACGTGCATTTGAATTCTTTCATTTTCCCGGTAGAGCTAGGTTGACCCCTCTCCGACTTATTGGAATAAGTCCAAAACTCCAGGGGGACGAACGTATCAACGGGAATCGACTATAGCTGGCGAAATAAATTGGGGGGTCCAATTTCTTCAGGTTCACAAATATTCAGATGACAAAAGTCGTGTTAGGGTACCTTAAATTGTACACAATATCAAATTAACCCTATTCTACCGAAAATTGCCACCCTTTCAGTTTGTCCGCCTTGCTAATCCTTTTACGGTCACCAAATTTAAAAAAAATATAAATTGTCTTTAAATATTTGAAAATAGATTCGTTAAAGAGCACTACTTTAGAATTATAACACAGTTTAAATAAAGTCAATCTGTTACCTTGTTTTTGCAAAATTGCAATTTCTAGTTTGAGAAAAGTTCGCCTGTTCCAAAGCAAAAAAAATGGTGGTTTTTTTTTGTGATGACAATAGCATATGTACAGAGACAGAAAATGCTAATTAATTACCACCAACGACCCCCGCTAATGACAATACAAATTGTCCTCGCTCATTGGGACGTAAGCGGTTCGACAAACTTCGGGGCAACTTCGGTCCCATTCGCGGAACATCATGACGCAATTGAGCTTGGCTGGGTCAATACACGAGCGCAATGCGATTATGAACCTATGGAATACCTTTACCGAGTTCAGTATACGGGCGCGATGTAGAATTATCTGAATCTCTAAAAGGTTTACATGGTTGGGAAGGAAAACATTACCAATATTGCAGTGCCCTATGAAAATACTGCTATTTACTTGGAAAAGTTTTAAACAGTTTACCGGCCTGACCCGGGGCAGCATTGTGTGGGATCGGCCATAGGTAAGTCATCCGTGATTTCACCATGCATATGCATGCAATATTGCACGAGTTCGGCACGAAATTTGAATTTGAAACTGCAGGTCAGCGAGCGCTGCCACTGCAACTATTATGCCAGCACCCTAATCTAGGTTTCCGATTTTAGACCAATTTACTTGAAGATGTACATTGCTCGTGAAATTTTCATCTTGGCAGGTCATATATACATCAACACGAATTGACCCGATGTATGACCGAACTAAGCCGATAAGTCATAATAGGCGACTCTCATAAATATAATTAATTATTAATAATTAGTTACGTGGTTACGTTGCACATGTACAAGGCGTCATGTACTCAGGAATCGGGGCAGATTGGCTCCAACTTTAAATCTCTATTTTGCAAGAACTGAGTGGCAGATTCACTTCATTTGAACTGTGTTATGTTTCTCTTCATGACCTCATAAAATTTATGTTTAATACCAACCTCATCATTGTAAACTTTAAACAGGTGCTTGATGACTACATCGTCTACTCTAACGTGGTACTGGATGATGTAATACCCGTTTCACCTGGCATTGACTTCACACGAGATCGCCATGTTGAAATCCCAGTTGAATGCTACATGAAACGAAATGGTTCCAGCTACATCAATTTCCATCCTGACACATCCAAGATTGTATTCCACGAGAAAGGTTTCGGTAAATTTAGCTTCCAACTACAGCTCTACCCAGACGATCAGTACAATACTAGCTAATACTCCATATCCACCAGACGCATACCCCATCGATGTACACCTTCAGGACAGATTGTACTTTGAAGCTAAGGTTTCGGCACAAGATTGGCTGGAACTCTTTATAAACACTTGTGTTGCCACAACAACTCTGAACCCCTACTCGACTGTGAGCATGCGTGGAGCTGGATCTGGAACCAAGCCTTATCTGATGACAGAGGGCCCAATAAGGCTCCTTGGAGCAGTCGGACCAGATGGAAAGGAAGATAGCACAGGTATTGATGCATCTCGGTTTGTTTTCTCGGTTAAATTTTCATAAAAGACTACGAACCGTGTATTTCTAAAACAAAGTAGTTATGCAACGAACCTATTGTTTTTGCCTCAGAACCGTTAAAATCCGATTAGATCCGATAGATAGCACAACCTCTTCTGTTTTGTCCATAGTTCTACAGAAGATCACAAAACAATCTTATGTTGAAAATTCCAAATGATTATAGCATTCTATTTTAATTTTAGGAACATTTGAGTATATTTCAGTTTCCCATAGGCCAATTAAATCAATAAATTACTCTAATTTCATGATATTTCGCTCATGCCATTCTATGAAAATTAACAATTTTACTGCATGCGAATTTTACCACGTCATTTTGATGTCGGTACTTATTGACGGATTGCTCAGCAAAATCCAGCTTGTGAAATGGCAATGTCTGGATGAATGTGTTTATGTACGTGGGTGTGTCTGGATACAAAAAAGGTCACATTTTGCCATAACTTTTTTTTCCAG